>CM019175.2:16304310-16417418 GCA_009739505.2 Apolygus lucorum
GGGGGGGTTAATGCTCAAAAACGTGCGTTTTTGGGCATAATCTTGTGTCGTCTGCCCAGGCCTTGTTCTCAACCGATTTTCGTGGTTCTTTTTTTCTTCGACGCAGAAAACTATCTAGTTGTGCACTGCAACTTGTACATGATTTCACCCGAGTACCAAAATTCGCAAGGGTAGGGGGTGAGTGGGGGGATAATATTCACAAAATATCCGATTTTTCAATATTTTGGTTCCGTTTCTGCTTTTTAATTTTACCCAACCTTTGAAATTGAGGAAAAATTCTCATTTCACCTCCAGATTTTAATGAATTATTCTCCGTGCCACCATGGAACTAATAGTGGTGCCACCGTGGTGCCAGGACACCATAAACCGCATATTTCGTGTTTTTTTTTTGTGTTTCACCTTGAATACGGATGTGAACCTCGACGGACTGCCTACTAAACCTAATAGATGAAAGTTCAATGTTACGACGTATTTCCGCTTTGGTGCCAGACTGTCACCATTGGTGGAGGGGGTGGGTGGGGGGTGAGGTGAACTCGAATTCGCATGTTGGTTATCGTAGATCATGGATTTTAAAATGCTCTTCAGATTCGAGGCTCCCATGCCGCTAGAAATGTTTCGGTAGATAATGGTGAGGGGGGGGGGGGGGTCACTATTTCTTGCCTAAAGTAATAAGTAAATTACATCGAGCGAAACAGTTTTATCGCTTACCAACTGGTTAAACTGATTGAATGCTTATCCAATGGGACGTCCCCTGGAATGCATGCATTACTAAACAATATGTTTTTCTTCAGTTTTTCGATTTTGATCTTTACTGGTTTTGTGAAATGTTGCCTCTTAGGACTATATGAAGTGCTTCAAGCGGCCGTACATGAACTATTCCAGGTTGATGTCATCCTACCGGTTTTTTTTAAACGTTCATATTTTCTACATTGTTTTGCTTATTCGTAAATAAGGAAGTACGAGCTGAAAGTTTGTCGTAGAGGGTTTTTCGAGGTGCTGAATCCGATTTTGTGGTCAAAAATAGGAAATTTCGACGGTGAAATTCCTCATTTCTATCGAAACAGTGCGGGATGAAACACCGTACTACTATCACCGTTACTAACAACGAACTCGTCCTTTTGTTTGTTGTTACGAACATTTTGGCGAAAACTAATACATTTTTGCTAGAAAGTTACTCAAGTTATTCTGCGGATGAACTTCCCTCAACTAGGGATCGATCTCCACACTTACCAACTAAGCTAGACAAACCTGAGTCGAGCTCTCTACCACCGCTGCGGAAGTGAATGTTCAGAAATGCGATAGCTGATCACTACATGCCAAAGGGAAGCAGAGTTTCTGTGGTAGACCTACAAATTAGACGAAGATTCAAACACTTGTTCATTAACCTACCATAAAACACGAACACCTTCTCACATTACAGTAGAACCAACTAAAAAAAACCTCTTCCACAACATAAATTCTCTCTTCAGTCTTTCATTTCAGGAGGGTCACTGTAAGACCGGGTGAATAGAAGCAGTTTCCAACTTCAAGACGATTTTGCGGTTATTATAAGTTAAAACTTCAACCAACCACCAAGACACATTTTGCCTCCTCAAAAATGCAGGTTTACAGTAAGTTGGAGGTTCAAACGTAGTGGACATCATCCTTTGAGCAAAATTATGGTTAGTTGAATTTTGGATGCCGTAAATGACTAAAAACCACTGAGTAAAGGTAAAATAGGCATTGAATTCCACGTTTTTTCCGAAGAACCACAAAACCACCACCTTTTCTTTCTAAAGCAACATTTGTGATTCAACGGTGACAAAATTATGTGGGAAAATGCCGCAGAAATACCGAACCACGAGGACAAATTCAACGAGCAAGGTAGATTTACAAGTTCAACAAAACAATAGACACTATAATGATTATAACTAAAATATATGTCCAGATAGCCCCCCAGATAGCCTAGATCTATCCCGAGTAGGGATCTCCATGCCAAGCACCCTGGAAGAAGAGTGTGAGGGCCCTGGGTTCTCCCTAGATACTTCTTCAATCGTCAGTCGGGTTCAGGACGAGCCAGTGAACTGACTGCAAGGGGAGTTTTGGTGGTCTAGAGCTATGTAATCGATTTATAATCCGTTTTGAGTAGTTCTGTCGGGAATACCTACGGTACAGAATGACACGCCCTCTTCAGTTTTTCGATGTGTTGAGCAGCCAACCTAAAGAAGTTATGTTTCTTACTACTGAAATAAATTCTACTCTGTCCTCAAAGTTTGAAGATATTACGAAACAAGATATTGTTCGAAATTAGAGTTCAGCTCCCATGGGAAAGTTGCATCCCCGAATTCAACAAATGGCTTACACCAGAAAAATACTGTTTCGAGTCCAGATACTGAGAGCCCTTCAAAGAGAAGAAAATGTTCAAATTCTTCATACTTTCGTCCATCTGGTTTTGGTATGAGACAGAATACTGGTAACCAAAATCCAAGATAGAAGACACTTAAGAACTTCAAAAGTATCTAGGGAGAACCCAGGGTCCTCACACTCCAGGGTGCTTGGCATGGAGATCCCTACTTGGGATAGGTCTAGACTATCTGTGGGGGCGGTTATATATAAAACACGAGTAGGATATAAAATATATTGATAGACATGAAGTATAATATATAAAAATTGCTCCTCACCTTGTAGGGGGTAAGTGGACAGTGTATAAAATGGTAGATGAGTGGACCATAAACAAAGCAGTGGCCCAAAAGTGCACCAAAGTCGATGTTATACTTACATTTTTATACACGAGTACGTTCTTAAAATGTAAGTATAAGGTTAATAAGTAGGTACAAGGTGCTAATTCCTACTAACGAAGACATAGTATTCTAGGAAAATGTGGAAAAACCAATCAATATTGGAACAGGAAGACTCAAAATAAACACCATTACGAGGAATACTGTCGACAAATTGAAGGTTAAGATGTACCTCGAGTACATTTAGGTGTCCGTTAGAGCCGAGTAGATCAATGGTTGACCCACGTGCCGAGGTGAGCGTTGCATTTTGGACAGAAATGGCTGACTCGTTCAGGTCCGCACATGCAGAACGGCAGGCAGGCACACGGGAGGCAGCAACTGTAAAGGAGAAACATCTGTAAGTAGAGACGAGATTTCAACATTATTATTTGAATATTTAGTTAAACCCTCTTTAACCCTTTTCTACAAGCGGGGTGGGATGCACTCAGGAATGAGAAATTTCACCGAATTGGAGTGAATGGGCGAGAAAATTTCACCGAATTTCAAATTTCACCAAAATGCAGTCAGGAATGAGGAATTTCACCGAATTCGAGTGAATGGGCGAGAAAATAGCCATAAATGCCTCGAAATCGAACCTTTGCATCTTCACCTACAATCGAAACTTCACATGCCCACCCGTGGAAATGGATTCAACTGTTCTAGAATTAAAAACGCACGTCAAGTACCTGGGTTTGACCATGGACAAACGTCTCTCATGGAAAAACCACATCAATGGGCTGCCAAAGTACGCCATAGAAAGTATAAAAAATAAGCTCTTGATCTATAACTCTATGATTAAACCTATCTGGTGCTATGGAACCTATGGTTGTCCGCCTCTGACACGCAAATAAACAGAGTTCAAGTACTCCAGAACTGTGTCCTCCGCATGATCACCGGCGCGGACTGGTATGTCAGAAATCGCACGCTGGGAAGAACACTGGTGCATCCCCGAAAATGCGCTACTCAATAACCTTCGGAACAAGACTTGATGAACCACTGTTCTTCCCAACTGCACACGCTGGTCATAACGTTCAGAACCTCAACGGTTCGTATGCTCTCTAACGGACTCAGTTTCAACTATCGTTGATCCACTATCACCCCCAGGTAGACCACTTCAAACTTTATCCCATGGTATATCATTTTTTGGAGATGTACCAGTGTTCTTCCCAGCGTGCGAAATGAGGAGCTTCACAAGGATCTGGAAGTACCAACTGTGAGAGATCACTTAATCGCCACATACCACTCAACATACCTACCGAAAGGCATCGTCTCACCCAAATCTACTTGTGAGCAGTGTTGGGCAAAAATTAGCTATAGCTAATAGCTAAATATTTAGCTATATATTTATTATGAGGGCGTCGGTGGTCTGGTGGGCAGTGTACCCGACTGCGGTGATAGGATAAGAACTGTCTTGCGGGGACGCGCGTTCGAGTCTGGTCGCCAGCAGAAAGTTTTCTGTCTATTAGACGATCGGCAATCTCTCGTTCCAACCCAGGGCGGTGATGTTTGGGAAGCCATGAGCGAAATCATCAGAACAAATTCTGATCTCCCCATAGGGAGACAGCTGATGACGTCCGCGACGCCAAGAATGGCAGTCGGACGAAAATTCAACCTGAAATGGTTGCTTACTTTACTTTTACTTTACTACGAGGGTCATCCAGAAAGTAAGGTTACAACACCTGAGTAAAATCGAAAAATTTTTGTATTTGAAAGAAATTCACAGGATACTTCACAAATATAGTGAACTATTTTTCAACGTAATCGCCGTCAAGATCGAGACATTTCTGTAGTCGGGGCACCAGCTTTTGTATGCCTGTGTTATAGACCTCCGCCGCCACCTCTTTCAGCCACTTCTCCACAGCTTCCTCAACCTCCTGATCATTGGAAAATCGTTTCCCTCCCAAAAACTCCTTCAGTTTAGTGAAGAGATGGTAATCTGAAGGTGCCAAGTCGGGTGAATAGGGTGGATGGGTGATAATGTCCCATCCAAACAAAGTCAGCAGCTCCTGTGAAACACGTGCGGAGTGAGGCCTGGCGTTGTCGTGCTGGAGACTCACTCCCTTGGTCAGCCTTCCCCTTCTGCGGTTCTGGATGGCTCTTCTCAGTTTTTTTAAGGTATTGCAATATGCTACTGCGTTAATGGTAGTCCCTTTAGGCATGAAATCCACTAGAAGGACCCCCTTACAGTCCCAGAAAACAGATGCCATGACTTTTCCGGCTGAATGGGTCGTTTTGAACTTTTTGGTGGGAGGGGAGGCAGAATGACGCCACTGAAGTGATTGTCTTTTGGTTTCTGGGGTGTAGTGACACACCCACGTCTCATCCCCTGTCACAATAGAGTCCAAAAAAGCTTCTCCCTCCTGTGCAAAACGATCCAAAAATTCACGAGCCGCAGTCACACGATTTTGACAGTGCTCCGGTGTGAGCAGTCTGGGTACCCATCTCGCACACAACTTCTTGTAACCAAGTTTTTCCGAAACAATATCACCAAGGAGACTTCGAGAAATATCAGGAAATTTTTCGTGAAGGTCGTCAAGTGTCACACGGCGGTCATTTCGCACTTGTTCTTCAACTTTTTGCACAAGTTCCTCAGAAATCACTGATGGCCTCCCACTCCTTTGCTCGTCGTGAGTCTCAGTACGGCCCTCTCTAAACAACCTGACCCATTTTGTGACATGTTGTCGACTCATCACATCACCACCATAAACTTCGACGAGCTTGCGATGGATGCTTGCCGCAGTATTATTCTGCAAAGTCAAAAAACGAATGACCGCTCGGATCTCGCACGGACGGGAGTTGGGGGGAGCGCGAGATGACCTCTCCATTGGAAACTTTTACTGTAACTAAAAAAAAACGGCCGAAATAAACGCGGGGCGAAGCAAACTGACCGTTACGAACTCCCCTTCACAGTAGGTGCACCAACTTTGAAAAAGAAAATTTTCCCCAACCTCAGGAGCCCTTGTAACCTTACTTTCTGGATGACCCTCGTATATTTATTATCTTATAAGTTGGGCAGTATCTTATCAGTTGGGGCGGTATCTTATTAAGATACCGCCCCAACTGATAAGATACTACCCAACTTATAAGATAATAAATATACCTATAGCTAAATATTTAGCTATTAGCTATAGCTAATTTTTGCCCAACACTGCTTGTGAGCAGTATTCCGCAAGACCGACCTCTTCCCAGACATCTAAGACGCCTCAAACGGAAATATCATTCCGACTTCTCCAAGTGATTCAATGGGGAATTTGCCTCACATTTTTTTTTTTCGAATGAGGGTTTATTTTTATGGAATAAAACCATAGTGAGCAGCTCGAAAACGCATCCAAAAAATTTAGAGAATTTAAGGAAGATGGAAATTTTAAATGTGGTGGCAATGTGTAAGAGGCAGCCATGTTTGAAACGTAACGGATATTCTAACAATCTGACTTCAAAGGAGGTTCTGTGGCGCTTACCACAGAAGCGGAACATACACGAACTTTTACCTTCCGAGTAGTGCGCACAAGAGTGTGCCGCGAACTGGCAGGAAGAACCCAGCCACAAAAGTGACCAAAAGAAACAATATTACTCACTTTTTTACAATACGAATCTACCTACTAGTTTATCAAGCATTATTAGTCTTCATCTTCTCTTATTTAGTTTCAAGATTTGAATCACATTATTCGAGTAGCCATTTCACTGGATCGTTTTGTGTGGCGGAGCTAGAACTCTGTCAGTTGTCGGAGTTGTTTTCGCGTCGTTTTTTATTTTATTTTTTCGTATGACGTCAACAATATTCCTCGATTTGTATGTTTTTTGTAACAGAGGTTCACTTGTTTAGTCATTTTCTCCTACGGTAATTTTTTCCCCTTGGTTATTCCTAGTGTTAAACGTTATTCTAGGGCCCTATTATAGGATTTGACTTGAAATTCCAAAATCTAAAATTGAGGCAAATTCCCCATTAATCAAATTAAATAATGTTCTTATTACCTGTTTCAAACCGTGCATTCATTATTCGGAATTTAGTACAGTTGTTGAGTACTCATAGATTTTTCAATACTAGGTAGTTGTTGAACCGATCCTAGTACTTATCTAAAATCCAAGTTATTGTTATATACCGCTGTTTTTGTTTGTTATCTTACTATTTTGTATAGTGCAACGTACAAGAATGTTTAATGGGAAAAAAATAATAATAATAAAAAAAACCGAATTCTGTTTTTTATGATTTCAAAAAATGACCGGGAAAACGGACCTCTTCAACGTGAAGCGGGAACGCTCGCTGATTGGCTGTTCGGATCGCCTATAAATATGTACATAAATAAGTGTGTGTGTTACTCCAGACGATAACTTGAGCAATTGTTTCACAAAAATTTTAATAGAGAGTTTTTGGAAACCACTAACGGGCCCGTGGAACCTCTTCACAAAGCACGGAGTTTGCGGGTGACGATGGATTTGCCTCCCGACATCAGCGGGCGACGATGAAAGGGTGCCCCCAGACAGTCACCCGTTCCTCGAGGCCCACCGTGACGAGCGCCTCCATTCCCCCCCTTCCTAAGTTAACGTCCTTCCTCCTTCAACTGGGTAGCATCATCTGTTGCTCGTGCTAGTCTCCTCCTAACGAGGCCCGTGAGATTTTGGCACCAAAAACTCTCTAATAACTAACAAAAAGACGAGTGCATTAGCCAGAAATGTTATATTACCATTGGGGTTTCGAATTTCAAAATATAAACCAGAAAGAGTGTTTTTCACAAGGTAGAAGTTTAAAACAAGCTTTTCACCAACTCGACTTGTTGGAGTAAACCAACGAATTTCCGCGGTTTCGACCTACTTTCTCAACTTTTTCACAGATGAACGAAAAGACCTTCCCAAAAACGTTCACAGTACCGTTGAAAAGTGGATTTTCTCACTGCTACCCGGCGTGGATCATGAATGCACGTTTGAATGCAATAAACCAATATATTATAGTGATCCATCGAACTGAAGCAGTTGGTAAATCTTATATCACAAGAACGAACACCAATTCAAAATCGGAACAAGAACTCTCTCATTTTATTAGAAAACAAACAGCCATCCTCTAAATCACATGTTCAATAACTAACAACTATAACAATATGGAGTAGCTAAATCCACAACAATATCTTCCTTCAAACTTACACGGTCAAGGCCAGAATGGAGCACAGCAAAAATTTGCAGCAGAGACTATTCTTGGTGGAGGTCCTCGAGGAAATGTGCTTACTGCAGGAAGGGCAGGTTGTTTTGATGGGTCTCGGGCCGACGGGGAGAGGAACACCTGGAACTGGCACCATAAACAATAAAATTAATAAATGAGCAATTGTGTGGCGAAATTCGGGATTTTTGGTCATTTTATTAACCCTTAACTTTAAAGCGTCAAACCAACAACAAGACAAAATTCAGTATGAAAGCACCACAAAGTGTGAGTGATTCTCCAATTTTATTGCCAGAAACGAACGTAAACAAACCCAACAGAGGGTTGCTATCAAATGACCCCCCTGGGCAAAGGAAGGGGTCTCTTGGCCCCCTTCACACCCGTGACGTGGCCCCCACCCCGCAGCGTCCAAGCCGTGTGTAGGTTTTCCCGCCTGAATCCGAAATCCCGTTTTTCGAAAAAATCTCTAAATTTTTTGGAAGAGTTTCCGGGAGTTTTATTTGCATATACGTACTTCAATAGAGATTCTCTACACAGAAAAAATACAAAAAAATATCATGCAACTACCCCATTATTGTTCGATTTTGATGATTCCAGCGGCAATCTTTCAATTTCTCAATTCCCAAGGTCCGTGCACCAATGAATTTCTAAAATCCTTTAAAATTTCCAATTTAAGTACAATTTTTTATGTTTTTGCGCCTTCGATATGGCTAAATACCAACCCGGAACGAGGAATGAACGGCGACCGACTGAGACCCCCTTAAAACAAATCATAACACAAATCATTAATTCTATCTGTACTATCATGACGTGGTATGAGGAAGCTATCGTTTCACTCACCAACTACAGCTGGAGCTGAAGCAAGAGATGGCACTTGAGTGGGGTAAGATGCTGGAGGTGGGTAATTCGGATTCACTGCAAAAATATAAGTACAATGGTAAGTTTGGTTTTTAAAAAAACTAACTATAGTGAATGAGATATTCTGATTACTGTGACCGTGAAAGTAGAATTCACCGATTAGTTTCCCGAATGCACTAAAAGATCAAATTTAAGTTGTAATAGGATATTTGCATGGGTCGGAAAAACTGTTTATTGTTATTCTTAATTTGGACACAAACTGAGACCTTCTAGCGTGAGAAGACCTTTGACCTTTCTTTTCAATGATTTGAAATATCATTTTTCTATTTGTATGAGTTGATCTTTTCTTTGATTTTTCAAAGTTTCGGATTATTATGACGTCACAGTTGGCTGAGGGGCCCAGGAGGGAGGGGAGCGTCACGTCGAATAATTCGAAACTTGAAAAAATCATAGAAAAAGATCTAATCATCCAAAAAATAAACGGCTGGTGTCAAAATTCACATAATGAGGTCTACTTTAGATTAAAAATCTTTAAAAAAGTCTTAAAGCGCACACCCCATTGCAAGAAGGTAACTTGCACTGATGACTGAATGAACGTAACATGTTTTAAACTCACAATTTGATACACACAGGGGTTTGAATACACTGAAAGGATTGGCAGCACTACTTATGAGACACAGCGCCATTTTCCAGGTCTGCGTGGGACACAGTAGGCGCCCGAGCTGAATAAACTAGTTGAATAAGCCGTAAGATTGCTGACACATTGTTATCTTCGAAGGTTTATAACGCAGGTAGATACCAAAGATTAAATTATTGGGTAACGAAACCTTGGTTTTTCAAAAAGAACAACATGAGAATCCGAATTAATAAAATCGCAAACAACTACTGCTTTGTAGATTGAATTTGTATTTCTATTCAATTCAGGCTAAGTATTTAGGTACCTATTTGAATATCTACATTGACAATGTTATACAGAACTTAGACAATGCCACATCAACGCTGGATTAGGACCTAAGTGATATTTGGTGTATTCATAGAGAGAGAGAGAGAGAGAGAAAAAACAATTTATTGAACATTGTAGAAGGAATAAAGGTGGACAAGGACTCCAGTAGTTGTCGAAACGTAATGGATACTACACGTTAGGTGTCAGAGCGGCGCTAGTTCTCCCTGGCCCCACGGGGAGCGCAGGATAATTGGAATGACCGATAAATTTGGTGTTGTTCATATAGCTACAATAATGTTTGAAGAAAATTATCGATTTGGATCGTAATTAAATTTATTTTAACGTAAATAGGATCTTATTGTATTTTTTAATTATTCTTCAACCTAATTTGAAGTAATTCGTAGTGAAGTGAGTGAGTATTAGTTCCAAAATTGAGGGACTACTTTAATTTTCTTTCCCCTGACGTCACTGCCGCATCGTCGTCGACTTCCGACGCCATTACCATCGTGTGCGCTCGCCACTACAACAACCTCTCTAGCCTTTTCCAAGTTTTGAATTCAATAATTTGACTGCAGGTCGCAGTATCCTGAGTCAAAATCAACGTAGTTTCCTGGTCTCAGCATCCAATATACTTCGAAACATCCCGAAGACGGAAAAACTACAAGAAGGCGACTTTTCATCATCTGGAGGTTACTTCAACTCCTTCAAGTTCTGGACACAAGGAGATTGTCCCAGAGTCTTCGGCAGCGCCAAGCAAACCTTCAAAATATTCAGGTTGGATGTATATAGTACTAGTATGTAGTACGTACGTAACCAGTACATACTTCCTATAAGTTTTTCTTCATTTTATAATATAAGTCAGTGTGAGCTCCGATAATTTTCTTTTTAATACAATTCTGGTGTGCAAAATTTGGTTGACTAATTTCACCTGTCACCCCTTTGCCCCAACAGGTGTTAATGAGTGATTGACAAGGCAGCCCCGAGAGAGCATCAGAGGCAAATTATCGACATTTTTTCTCATAATGATCTCAAACCTATTCAACAATCAAAGTCTTGTTAATCACGCCTTAATATCAATTGGACCGCGTCATGCGAAAATACCTCTTAAGTGAGAAAATACCTATCGTACCTACAATACATAAGTACCTATCGTTGGATTCATCTCGCTAAGTAGAATCGATTTCTTTGGGTACTTGCGCCCTCCTTTTGTTAGAAAATCGAACTATTTCCTCATATAGGTACTTACTAAGCGACATTCTCTAAAAAAGGCATTTTGAATTTCACAATGGGGTATTTCGGTGGGTCGGAAATTCAGGTTTTTGACCTCAAATTTGGATTCAGCACCCTTGAAAACCTATATACTACAACTTTAAGCCCAATGATACTATAACATGTGGTAGAAAAATTAATTAAAGAGATCACACGTTTGAAAAAGGCAGGCCGCTATTAATGCACACACACTAGGCAAGGACTACGCCGCGGACTACGCCGCGCGCGTGTATGAGTACTATTTTGTAGTATCCAAGAGGTCTTCCAAGGGTTTCTGTGCATGGATACTTTTTTCAAAGACAGTTGGCTAGCTACGTCACAATTGGCTAGCTACGCCACACCATTCAAATCTTCAACTTTCTTTAGCTTCTCTGATTTTTTAAAAACATTTTCTCGACGAACAGACCCGATTACCGTTATTCCTGAGCCATGCTCTTTTGAAAAAAAAAAATTAAAAAAATTGACCGAAATACCCCATTCCCTACGACAGACCATGAAAAAGTTATGTACTTAATAACCAAACAAATGACACATGAATATTGGTGGTTAGTTTGGATTTATGTATATATTTCCCTGGGGCAACTGCGAGTGCCTCATTTTACTGTTTCGTATTATGTATTTGCGTAGGTATCTCTTTCGTTGAAACAGCTAAATTAATGAATTCGCAGGGTATGGGCAAGCTATGAAGGCAAGCTATGAGGTATTAAGTATGAAGATGAAGTTATATAAAAGAGTTATGTAATAAAACAATCATTAGGTACCATTGTACAATGTTTAAAATGATACAAAGGGCTGGCGCTTAGTCGTCTTGGTTATAGATAATAATAATTTACAGATTACCTAATGCAGTTTTATCTAATAACGATAAATTGGCGGTTGTTTGGTTTTTGCGCTCCAATTATCGGTAACATCGGTCATCCCAATTATCCTGCGCTCCCTGTGGAGCCAGGGAGAACTAGCGCCGGTCTGACACCTAACGTCTAGTGTAATGGATTTGCCGAAAGTTCAAATTGAGTTGCCAAAAGTTCAAATTGGTACTTATGTCAAAAGTTTTCCAAAAATTCAAATTGATTTATGCCAAAGGGTTTTTTTTTTGCGAGCGTGAATGTGCGAGGCGTTAATCTTGTGTGAGCCAAATTGCTGCTCCGTCCTCCACTCCGAGTCCTCGGACTTGTTTCCTTGGGCCTCTTAGCCTCATGGAAACCGCTCGATGGACGGAGAATTGAGTATTCACTCGCGTCCACATCATTACTTGAGCGTAGGATTTGGACCATTTATTGGCAAGGCATTCTTGAGAAAAGCGTCATACTCTTTATGCAATGCTCCATCGCATGAAAGACCCTCCTCTCAGATCTTCGGCTATTCTGTCGTATTTTGCATGCTTGGCTTGGGCAGCATGGCGAGAGATGGTTGGCCAGTCCATGGAAGTGTAAGAGACTGCGTCAGCGTTTATAATGCGGGTATCAAAAAACGCAGGTCTCTCACGGTCCCACACACCATGAACCTTCATGTCAGCCACCAGCACTTTCACAAAGAACTGGTTCGGTGACAACACCGTTCAATGCGAGGCTTGCTATTTTGGCGCATTCGTCCCGGACCAGGTCGTGTCCCTGTTTGATCAGGCCGCCCTTCATACAATTGAGGGTGTGGTTCATATCCACGGGACTCCCGCATCTGTCGCACCATACTGGCAACCCTCTTGGTTCCCAACAGTACCGAATGGCTAGTGCGTTACGGAATTGGAAAGACGACAAGTCGAAGTTGTTTGCTGCAAGTGGGAGGACGCTGAGCCATTGTGACATCCCTAGTCCTCCGAATGGTCCTCTGTTGCCTACTGGGTAGTAATGGCAAAAGTTGCTAGCTGGCTGCAAGTTCAGTGGTTTTTCGCTGTGTTGCCACTTCTCGCAAATTTGACACCACAACCTCTTCGTACTGGGCAACATCCAAAGTTCTGCCACTCCTTATGGCATCAGAGAGTGGCGCTGTGGCTTCTCTGGATGTCTCGTAAGTCATTGAATGAATGGTGGTGTATTCATTATTATTTATTAGCACCACCCTCGGTTCGTGTCCTATTTTTTTAACGTAATAATCCATAATTGTATTGAAGCACCAGTTGTTCTTAGTTCCAAATTAGGCATTTTATTCCTTTTTCTACTCGATCTATCAGGTTGAATTTTCCCATTCTGGGCGTGGCGTACGTCATCAGCTGTCTTCCAAAGGGAAGATCAGAATTGGTTCTGATGATTTCGCTCAAGGCTATTTATTGCCTCACCAGCTCAAGTGGAGGAGGGGTCCACCATCGGCACAACCCGAAAAATTATCAAGATCTGCAATGCCTCTTTGAGCGGTCACCAATCCAGATAATCTTCTGGGCGGACTGGCCTTGAGTCCGGTGATTTCACGGGATTAACCAGCTAATGGCCATTGGTTGATAGGCTGAAAACGAGTTTAGTTGTGAAATCCACCAGAATGAAGCACCAAGATGTTAAAATGTTGGTTTACTCTTCATCTTGAGAACTAAACACATGTCGGGAGCAAGATCCAGTACGGTCTTATGACATTATGGAGACGATTCCCTTTTTCCTGTAGGTATTGTCAGATAAATGAAACAAGATGTTTTGGTTGAGAACGTAATCACTTGTATTGAGGTTTACAAGGTACTGATCAGCCCGTTTCATGACTCCCAGTTCGAAAAAGGTGTTGGGGGACCAGGTTTACCAACTCTTGCAAGTATGCCTTTCATAGGGAAAAAGGGAATGGGGAATTCGCCTCACATTTTTAAATTTATTTTTGTTTCGAAAGAGGGTTCACTGATATAGAAGAAAACCATGGTGTGCTGCTCGAAGAAGCATCCAAAAAAATTTAGAGAATTTAAGGAAGATTGAAATTTTAAAAGAAGCGGCAATCGGTTCATGGGGGCATGGGGTTGCAATGTAACGGATTTTCTGACCAATCTGACTTCATAGGAGGAGCTGTGCCCCTTACGACAGTAGTGCTACCTCTGGAAGCGCAAATGAAACTGTAGCTTATGTGATCGAACACAGAAGTGCATGACTGGGGGAAGAGAAAAAACCCGGACGTGCAAGTGACCAAAAGAAGCAACTTTACTCACTCTTTTAACAATCCGATTCTACTTATTAGTTTATTTGTCGGGACGCTCCGAGAGATATCACAGTGTGCAGATGCTCGTCAGCAGCTGTTAATCCGAACCTAAGTAAAAGAGAATTTTTAAAAAGTAGCGGGAAGGCCCCGCACCATCTACATCCATCCTATTATCCCTAATTTGCTTTCCCGAGACCCCACTTCACTCCATCCCGAAACAACCAATTCTCGTCCATTTTTGCTCGTTCGCGTTGCTAGTTCGGATCCCTGCGTAAGGGAGAGTTTTTTGTTTTCAAGTTTTATCGACTTTTATCAAGTTTTATCGGTGAATCAGTGATAGTAATAATCGCCGTGTTCCATTATTTTCTTTTTTTCGATTCACCCAGCCGTTTTTTTCGCGTTCTCTTTTTTCTCGCGTGCGCGGGCGATGTCGAGCCAAATTGCGGTCTTGGCGGCAAGAGGCCGCCATCAATCCGTGGATTCGGCCTTGACGAGAAAGGCCTGGGAGTGTTTATCGTGGTTTTTCCCGACACACTCAAAAATCTCACGCTCGTCGGGGCAGTGAGAACCTTTCCCGTCATCGCAGATCTGAGCAGTTTGGGTCGATCGGCGATAATTCCGATCGACACAAAAGACGACGGCATTCGCCGAAGCTCTGCTCAGACAGACACCAGAAGAGGAGGAGAAGGGGCTCCTGCGACTCAAGGTATAGTGATTCTCATTCGAGTGATGAGGTAATTTCCCTACATGGGTCAAATAACACACTTTACAGAGTACGAGATGGGGGGAGAGGCAGTGATTCCGAGTCAAGGAATGAGGATGACTCATTCTCCACTGCTTCATCTCCTTATTCTTCCGACTCTAGCCCATCAAGTAGCTCTTCAGGCAATGCACGTAGGAGACAGAAACAGCACTCTAAGAAATCGCATTCGTCCAAAAAATCCAGAGGCAAGAGACACTCAAAAAGCCACAAACACTTGCGTTCTCTCCCTAAACAGGTTCAAAAAACTCTAAAACGAACCTCTCGCCCTACGGCTAGAGCTTTAGATTTGGATAAGGCCTACACTAAAGAGTGGAAAACCCTGATTAGGTCTTGTATAGAGGATAAAGAAGTCTACAAACAACTTTACAACGAGTTTATAGTTTATCAAGGTAGTTTAGTTTTATCAAGGTAGGTAGTTTATCAAGCATTACTAGTACACATCCTCTCTTATTTAGTTTCTATATTAAGTTAGTTTCGTTATTTGAATTACATTATTTGAGTGGTCATTTGACTGGATTGTTTCGTGTGGTCGAGCTTAGATCTATACCTGTTGTTGATCTACGGTACTATCTGGAGTTTTACGTCAGAGCGCTCAGTATGTGAACCTGGTCACTTTTCGCGTCTTTTTTTTTTCTTGTCGCGCGAACGATATTCCTCGATTTTTGCGGTGTTTTTTGACAGAGGCTTTGCTTCTTAGGCATTTTCTTCTATGGTAATTTTTTTCCCTTGGGTACTCCTGGTGTTAAACGTTATTCTAGGGCCCTATTATAGAATTTGACTTGAAATTCCAGAATCTAAAATTCAGGTAAATTCCCCATTGTCACCGTAAGGTCATAGGACCGTATAGGATCTTGCTCCCGACATACATATTGTACCTACTTCTTGCAAAAAGTGGCCTTTTGCAAAAGTTTTGATACAATGGAGAGTTCCTAGTAGGTTCTATTGACGTAATATTATGTTAGAAATCAGCGCCAGATTGGATAAGGTGCCAGAACCTACTAGGAACTCTCCCCTAATTTAAGTGATTCACAGCTTATGACAACCATTCCTAGGAGCTCTCAAGAAATTATCGACAATATGGCCAGATTGAGGTTATGTGATTCACAATATGGCTAATTAACACTTTCCATGCGGACCTAAAAAACTGGTTTTCGCCTGTGGCGGGAGACCTTCTTGTCAGGAATTCGGTAGTGCAAACCCGCAAATCTTAAAGATAACAGAATCCCCAGAAGTGAAAACGGCGCACTCTGGTGGCGACAGGAGGACCTACTAAGCACGAAAAAAATCCGAAAGAGGTTCTTAAGTCATCCACTAGGTAGCAGAACGATGAACAGCTCGGAGATATGCTTAGAGCTGTGATGGTATAAACCATCATACGCCACTCACAAAACTCGGCATGATGGTTATTACCATCATCCGCACGGAAAGTGTTAAGTGATTCACAGCTCATGACAACCATTCCTAGCAACTTTCAAGAAATTATCGACAATATGGCGCCAGATTGAGGTTATGTGATTCACAATATGGCTACTTTAAGTGATTCACAGCTCATGACAACCATTCCTAGCAGCTCTCAAGAAATTATCGACAATATGGCGCCAGATTGAGGTTATGAGATTCACAATATGGCTACTCTACGTGATTCACAGCTCATGACAACCATTCCTAGCAGCTCTCAAGAAATTATCGACAACATGGCGCCAGATTGAGGTTATGTCCCACAGTATCTAAGCCAAACCGAACCTACTAGGAACTCCCTAATACGTATCGATACCTTTTGCAGTATCACCCATCTCTAGATCTACAGTTTATGTAATTCACACAAACAGTAATTCAACGCATCAGCTATTAATCGCAGAATGGAATTGAGGGCCCTTCCCTGTAATTCACAGCACCTGATTCGAGTGATTCACAGCTCATGACAATTTCATAGCAGCTCTCAAGAAATTATCGATTATCTTTCAAATTCAGCGAACTTCTTACGAAAAACTACCTACCTAACAATATATTTGCAGATATGCGTTTTATTGAACAAGATATTTAGACATTTGTAAAATAAAATGGCGCCTAAATGGTTTAAAAAATGCTTATAGGTATGAACATTCCTACGTGAAAAATATCAGATCTCAACCTAGAAAAAAATTTAAACAAATGCGAGACCGATCACTCATAAAAGTAAATAAAGTGTGCAAGTTGTTACCGGGATATTGAGGAGATGCGGCAGTGAGGGGGACGGAATGTTCGTAGCCCATACTATGGTGGACGTTATACGCTGAAAAAAAAAATTGAAAAAATAATGAGCACTAAAAAAACTTACATTTTTTGAAATTATGAGACAAATTTGAGTTTATGAGTTTGATCATTTCAATTTTGTAACGTCCTTCCTGGATACTGAAAGACTTCTGAAAAAACGACAACAAAGAGAGGAGGTTTTACAAAGGGAGTTCTTGGCTGAGGAATAGGAACTGGAGGCGTATACTAGTTAAATGCGTAAGTCTCAAACAGTTTTTGAGTGCAGTCCATAAAAATAACGCTACAAATTAATACACAACGGTACAGATTTTTTTTTTCTGTACAGATCACTCGTCTACGAAGAACACAGCTTTCCAACCAGCAAAACATCGTTACCTCAAAGTTGTAGGTGCCTTCTTTACGAAATTTGATTCTTGGTTGTTAGGGAAGCACAGCTGTTTGACATGAAATTCTATTTGAAGAAACGAGAAAAAGATATTGAACACCTGAAATTTGGCTCACTTCTATTTAAAATGAAAGATAAACGCTGCAAATCATTGCCCAAAGGTTTATTATTTTTCTGTATAGATCCCTCTCTACCAACCATAGGTACCTACTACCTACCAGGGCATTTTTGAAAATGTCAACCCTTCATTTCCACTTGGTTGGTGGTTGGGGTTGAAATTTTCAAAAATTTCCTGGTAGGTAGTAGGTACCTATGGGTGGTAGGGAGGGATCTATACAGAAGGGGGATCTATACAGAAAATAATAAACCTTTGAGCAATGATTTGCAGCGTTCTTACTCACAAAATACACATTATTCGTAGATATGTTAGTGAGAATAAAGTAACACCTTTCTACTCAATAAAAACATCATCTAACCTGTATGAGTTCAATCTTATGAGACAGACTACGTCAAGGTTTGGTAGACAAAGAATTGCCGAGTTCATACCTTCAGTTCGGAGGTTCTTTTCATTGTTCATCTACCGTTATTTAATGAAAAAATCCATTTTCTACCAGTCAGAATTATTCGTAAGTGTCACCATTGGATTCAGCGTGAAAAATTACATGAGAAATGATACCAAACTCGTCAAGTCATCTTGAGATCGAGGGTGACCATACACCGCGTAAAACACTCGATTTTCTCGTAAACCACACGTTTTTTGACAATCAAACTTTATTTACTCTTCCAATTTGAATTTTTAAAAGAAAAATTTATGTTTTTCCGAGGAGCGCCGAACGAATGGGCAGGGATTCAGAGTAACAACTTCGGTAAAAAAAAAGTAAAATTTCAAAACAATGTAGATTTGCTTTTTGATTTGATTTTTTAAAAATGTTTTATTGATAAAAGACTTTGGTTTTGCACTAAGTAGCTTGGAAATTTAACGCACTTTCCAACGATATCCTCAAATTTGAATTTACTTGGTGAATAACAAGAGTTACGACTGTTTTAATGACGTAAGGTCGAAAACAGGAAAATATCTTTAAATTAAAAACGCTGCAAATTATTACACATTGGTTTATTATTTTTCTATATAGATCACTCGTCTGCAAAGCCACCAACCATCCAACCTGAAGAAAAACATCGATCGCATTTCGGTCAGCTTTAAGGCCAATCATCCCCGATTTTAATAAGATTTTTTTTCACCAGATGGCAGCACCGGAGATTGTAGAAAAAGGGGCAATCGTAGTTCTAGTTTATCTCTCCACCAGTTCAAGCGATTTTCATTTTGAAAACGGGAATGTACTCATTATTAGTTTCCAAATGGCGCTCTGCTAAAATTTTCAAAATAAAATCGTAATTTCAATTTTATTCAGAATTTTAAAGTTCAAATTTTGAAAATCATTTCACATTTTTCAAAATCTGCGGTTATAGCGCCAAACCTCTAACTCACCTGAGTACGAAAATATTTTTTTATTTGAAATTTATTGAATATATTGATCGTAAAGCGTCGGCGGCGAAAATCAAAGGATTTCTAAGAAGGGGGAGGTGATTAGCAGCTGAGTCCCCTTACGCCTCTGGACTATAGACTTGTTGTCACCTTACCCTCCGCAACCCTCACAACACGGACCCCGATTGTGCTTCCAAGTCTACCAAGGTAGCGGAAGCTTTGTTTTCACTTTTCAAGGACGAAAAAAAAGTTCTCCAAAATCAAAATTTTTACTCGCGTTTTGACCTTTCTGAACAATTTTGGTTCCGTGTCAGTTCCGCGCCGCGCTGTCAACCTAGTGGACGGCCAGCTTCATCTATACAATCGGGTTTTGGATACGAGGAAGCTATGTGCCACACCCACTTGGCAGACGTCTTTGTTAGTTCTTTCTGATTTTGATTTTGTGACTTCAAGTCTGTTCGTTTCTTCATTCTGAATTTCCTCTCACATTGATTGAATTTGGGAACTTACTGAATAATTTTGGTGTAGGTATGTCTGTTCGTCTTACGGTAATCAGAAGCCTACCTACCTTTTCATGTCATAACTATTTATCTGCGTACTTATTTCCTTCCTACTTGCGAAACTACGAGAATAAATAAAATTGAGATAATAATAAAAATAATAATAATGAAAAAACAAAATAATAATAAAAATAAACTACGAGAATAATAAAAAT
Organism: Apolygus lucorum; assembly: GCA_009739505.2. Lineage (NCBI taxonomy): Eukaryota > Metazoa > Arthropoda > Insecta > Hemiptera > Miridae > Apolygus > Apolygus lucorum. Next base: position 16,323,990 of record CM019175.2, read on the forward strand.
TGTTTATATTACCAAAAAAGAACATATTTTGATTGGAGATTGATGTTAGGTAAGTAAGATACCTACTTCCTTTAGGTAGGTACCTTCCTCCTAAAATCAAGGTGACTAACACTGGCATTTCCCTTGGAAATATTTCATGAAACTTTTACTCGTAATCATAGCCGTACCAACACAGAATATTATTAAATTAGATATTTCCAGACCAAATTTGTGGTCATAATATTACTTCCGAGTCCACCACGGTAGCGGAAGCTTTGTTTTCACTTTTCAAGGATGAAAAAAAAAGGTCTCCAGAATCAGAATTTTCACTTGCGTTTTGCGTTTCGGACCTTTCTGAACAATTTTGGTTCCGTGTCTATCTGTGTGTCTTTCATGAAATCCTTGTAACGGGCATAACTAAAGGAAGTTATTGTCCGATTTCTATGAAATTTTCAGGGATTTTGCGGGTTGGTGTGTAGACGGTCCCCTATGATAATCACCACCGTCGGACTGATAGAAGCCTCTGCGCATGCGCAAACGTGAATTTCCTTGTAACGGCCATAATTTCTACATTTTCCATCAGATTTCAATGAAATTTTCTGGGATGTTACAGATTAACTTGTTTTGATGTTTTGAGATTAACTACTATGCATCGGATCATCTATACTATACAATCGGGTTATGGATACGAGGAAGCTATGTGCCACACCCACTTTTTATAGACTCTCACTTAATTGCCGTTGTGCGCTATTATCCCAGTTTTTCGAAAAAATTATCCTAAACGCCCAAAATAAATATTTCAAAATTTTAAAATTTCAAAAAATGTACAATTTCAAAAAATTAACAAACTTTAAGGGTTGAGCGCCATTCACATGTGTATTCTGAGTACAATAAAATTTTCAGATTGAAAATTGGATGAACAGGCGAGGAGAAAAACGTGAACTACGTTTGTGTTCATTTTGAAGCGCAACGTGGTGGCTGTTTCTGGAACTATTCTCGGGATGATTGGCCTTAATTTGAACGGAGATTAGGCCTCTTTTGCGATTCACACTCTTGTTTCTGATTTATCGTACGTCCAAACTTCAAATTCTCGTAGTGAGCGAACGGTTTGTCCTACAGAGCTCCGGGTGGTCTTAAAAAATTCTTAAAATTCTATAGAATCTTAAATTGAAGGTTAAACAATACCTTTATATCAATATTTTTTGACTTGAGGCGTTTTCAAAATTTCAAAATTGATTTTGGAACCCTTAGAAGTGACCTACACCAACCAAAATCTTCGGGGCACAACTAGACTCCAAATGGAGCCTACTTACCAAATTTCATCAAAATCGGTCAATGCTAAGTGGCAAAAGTGCCGCGTACGGCGGACGGACGGCCAAATTTTTATTCGATTTTTGGATTCTACGTACCTTGAAACGTAAACCATCAAATTTTGAGGGGGTGTTAAAAAAAATTTTTCTTGGTCGATTCCAAAGGTTCATTATTGAAAATAATAAACCAAGAACTTGAAAAAACAAGGGTTTAAAAAAATTGCTAAGAGATATTTTTTGTTCGAAATAGCTAGTAGAATCGAAGTTATGCCCTGAAATTATGCACAACTGGGTGTCGGTTAAAATAAGGTAAAAAACCAAAGGGTTAAATCAGTTATAGAATCGACTGCGACAGCAGGATCCTCGATTCCCGAGGGGGCACACAAGTGGGTGAAGTCATCTCTTCTGAGAAGCGTTGAGTCACCGGACCCGCTTGAGGTATTTCATTGACCTCTCAAACCACGCGCTGAGTGTTCACTTAATAACTACTTTCATGTGTTGGGAATATCCTCCTTTTCCTCGGACTTTTCAAGATGTTTCCTTGAGGATTTACTGGAAAGAGTCCGTTGATGAAATACGAACGTGGGAAGGGACAGCTAAAAGTGAATATATTTGTAATTCGGTTGATGGGTTTTAAGTCTCTCCTGATTGGTGTTTTCTTCAATGAGGATCGACTCCATCGTCTTCCCCGGTCGAGTCACTCAACTGGGTTTCTGCATAGAGATAATAGAAGGGTGAGCCCTACTGCTATCCCTGACGGTTTCAATCAATCAATGTTTATTTGAAACATTTTACAATCCAACAAGTTACTAAATGGGTGGCAAACAACAACATTTTAAACATTAAAAATGCATAAGATTCCTTTATGAAATCAAAATGGTGGTCTGTGATTAAAAAAACGCCTGAAAAGAGCTTTTTCTTTATCAGCACCTACTTACCTTATCATAACGCATCCTTCACTATCAACTTCATTGCTTTATCGAAGTTTTTACTCTGAATCCCTGCCCATTTCGTTGGGCGATCTTCGGAAAAACATAAATTTTTCTTTTTTAAATCAAGTTTGATTGTCAAAAAACGTGTGGTTTACGAGAAAATCGAGTGTTTTACGCGGTGTATGGTCACCCTCGATCTCAAGATGACTTGACGAGTTTGGTATCATTTCTCATGTAATTTTTCACGCTGAATCCAATGGTGACACTTACGAATAATTCTGACTGGTAGAAAAAGGATTTTTTCATTAAATAACGGTAGATGAACAATGAAAAGATCCTCCGAACTGAAGGTAGGTATGAACTCGGCAATTCTTTGTCTACCAAACCTTGATGTAGTCTGTCTCATAAGATTGAACTCATACAGGTTAGATGATGTTTTTATTGAGTAGAAAGGTGTTACTTTATTCTCACTAACATATCTACGAATAATGTGTATTTTGTGAGTAAAAACGCTGCAAATCATTGCTCAAAGGTTTATTATTTTCTGTATAGATCTCCCTTCTGTATAGATCCCTCCCTACCACCCATAGGTACCTACTACCTACCAGGAAATTTTTGAAAATTTCAACCCCAACCACCAACCAAGTGGAAATGAAGGGTTGACATTTTCAAAAATGCCCTGGTAGGTAGTAGGTACCTACGGTTGGAATATATACAGAAAATAATAAACCTTTGGGCAATGATTTGCAGCGTTTTTTTTAATACCTACTTTGATTACTGGTTGCTCAGAAAGCAAAACTGAGTGCAAATCGAAGAAATGAACAGCGATCGCATTTTAGTCAGATAAAATTTGAACGAAGATCTCTTTTGTGATTCACACTCGTGTTTCTGTTTTATCGAAGTACTTGTAGGGAGCGAACGGTTTGTCCTGCAGAGCTCCGGGTGGTCTCAAAAAATTTTTTAAATTCAATACTATCTAAAATTGGTGAAAAAACGATACATTTATTTCGAGAGTTTTCGAACTAGGGCACTTTTGAAAATGTCAACCCTTAATTTTCACCCCCTAGAAGTGTCTGATATCAACCAAAAGCTTCGCGGCACAACTAGACCCCTAATGGAGCCTACATACCAAATGTGAACCAAATCGGTCCAGTGTTGTGCCGCGTACTGCGGACGGATGGAAAGTTTTTGCTTCCGAGTCTACCAAGGTAGCGGAAGCTTTGTTTTCACTTTTCAAGGTCGAAAAAAAAAGTTCTCCAAAATCAAAATTTTCACTCGCGTTTTGCGTTTTACGCCATGTCCTACGTGGACGACCGAAACGCGCGATCGAGCGACCCGCGCGTGTGAGCGTGCGACCAGCTGATTTCAAACAATGTAAACCGAACGGAGCGTCCAACGTGCCGACGCCCGACGTCGCGATCCGCGCTGAGGTCGCACGCTCGGGTTTGATTTTCAAACTAGTTTGTTTCTGGTCGCGCGCCCAGGCGGGCGCTTTGCCGGGAGGTTATCATTTTCCAGTTTACTGTTTCGTTTGTGTCCGTGTTCCAATCATGTTTTCCCTGGAAATGGCTGTAATAATTATTTATAGCGAGCTTCTTATCAGCGAAATTCAAGAAAGGGAAACGTTGTGGAAAGAGTAAAGTGAACAGGAAGACATTTCTGGTGTACAAGAAAACAATACCTACTATGTTGAAATACGAAGGTGGGAATTCGATAGGTACACAATTTTTGGCAAAAAGTTGAGCTAATTTACTGTAAGTAAATTTTGCAACCTATTTGAAATCTAAATAATAATGTGTATTCAATAAATATACCATTTGGAGTTGAATAGAAAGATACATTTTATTTGTAACCCATCTTGAAATTATATGTTTTGGTATAGGTTTCAAGACATTCGATCTCGGTATAATCCAAAATTGAAGAAACCCGCTGTGGACCAAAATAAATAGAATTGAATACAAAGGGTATATTAGATAATGTGGTCAGTTGTTCTTCAAGGAAACGGCGTTAAATTTTCTCTCTCACAAATGTCGAACCCAACTTTTTTTGATTTGGTGAAAAAGCTGCCTGAGCGTGCGGGTAGGTCCGCAAGTTTTACATCGGCTGTGCTTCATTTCTGGGTTGTTTTTCTATACTAGTATCTCTACTGTAAAAACTGGTCCCTTTACAATCGAACATTTTTGCAATCGACTTTAGGGGAGAAATTCGTGTTTGAACGATTCAAATTCACTGCTTGGTTCCCTCATTGAAAAATAGCCGAAATTAGCGTCCTTCTCAGCGAATTAGTTGCCGTAAATTAATAAACCAATGCTGCATTATTCGAATAAAATATGCCATTCATACTATCGCGAAAAACAGAAAATGTACAAGTAGAGAAAGATTTTACAACTCAGGACGAAGCAAAGATAACCTCGTAAGGAAGGATTTCAGACGCGTTTTTTGGACGCCTACTGTGGACACTATAGCGGCGCGCGCGCGCGACTTGAGGTCGCTCACACTCGCGGGTCGCTCGATCGCACTCTTTGGTCGTCCACGTAGGACGAGGCCTTAGACCTTTTTGAACAATTTTGGTTCAGTGTCTGTGTGTCTGTCTGTCATGAATTCCTTGTAACGCGCATAACTATACGAAGTTATTGTCCGATTCAAATGAAATTTTCAGGGATTATGTGGGTTGGTGTGTAGACGGTCCCCTATGAAAATCATCATCCCCGGACAGATAGAAGCGACTGCGCATGCGCAAACGTGAATTCCTTGTTACGGCAATAACTTCTACATTTTCCATCCGATTTCAATGAAATTTTCAGGGATTGTGCGGGTTGGTGTGTAGACGGTCCCCTATGAAAATCATCATCCTCGGACTGATAGAAGCGACTGCGCATGCGCAAACGTGAATTCCTTGTAACGGCCATAACTTCTACATTTTCCATCCGATTTCAATGAAATTTTCAGGGATTTTACAGATTCACTTGTTTTGATGTGTTGAGATTAACTACTATGCATCGGATCATCTATACAATCGGGTTATGGATACGAGGAAGCTATGTGCCACACCCACTTGGCAGACGTTTTTGGTTTATTTTTTTTTTCAATAATGAACCTTTGGGATCGACCAAGAAAAAAATTTTAACACCCCCTCAAAATTTGATGGTTTACGTTTCAAGATACGTAGAATCCGAAAATCGAATAAAAAAATTTCCGTCCGTCCGCCGTACGCGGCACTTTTGCCACTTAGCATTGACCGATTTTGATGAAATTTGGTATGTAGGCTCCATTTGGGGTCTAGTTGTGCCCCGAAGATTTTGGTTCATGTAGGTCACTTCTAAGGGTTCCAAAATGAATTTTGAAATGAGGAATTTCACCAAGTCGGAATTTCCTATTTTTGACCCCAAAATCGGATTCAGTACCTCGAAAAACCCCCTAAGGCAAACTTTCAGCCCGAACTTCCTAATTTACGAATAAACAAAACAATGTAGAAAATACGAATGTTTAAAAAAAACGGGAAAATGACGTCATCCTGGAATAGTTCATTTATGACCGCTTGAAGTGCTGAGATCGAGAAATCTATAGTCCCCAGATGCAAAAGTTCACGAAACAGTAAAGTTCAAAATCGAAAAACTGAAGAAAAAATCGAAAAAGCGAGATGGGGAAAATTAGGTTTCCCCTGTTTTGGTTTATTATTTTCAATAATGAACCTTTGGAATCGACCAAGAAAAAAAAAATTTTAACACCCCCTCAAAATTTGATGGTTTACGTTTCAAGGTACGTAGAATCCAAAAATCGAATAAAAATTTGGCCGTCCGTCCGCCGTACGCGGCACTTTTGCCACTTAGCATTGACCGATTTTGATGAAATTTGGTATGTAGGCTCCATTTGGGGTCTAGTTGTGCTCGAAGCTTTTGGTTGATGTAGGTCACTCCTAAGGGTTCCAAAATCAATTTTGAAATTTTGAAAACGCCCTAACTCAAAAAATTTCGATATAAAGGTATTGTTTTTCCTTCAATTTAAGATTCTATGGAATTTTTAGAATTTTTTGAGACCACGCGGAGCTCTGTAGGACAAACCGTTCGCTCCCTACGAAAATTTAAGGGTTTATATTGAAATATATATACATATATAAATCAAAACACGAGTGTGAATCGCAAAAGAGGCCTAATCTCCGTTCAAATTTTAGCTGACCAAAATGCGATCGATGGTTGGTGATTTGGATTTTTTTTATTAAAAAAATTTTTTTTTTTGATTTTTTTAAATTTATTAATTATTTTTTTCTTTTTTCCTCATATTGGATGGTTGGTGATTTTGTAGACGATTGATCTATATAAAAATAATAAACCGTTGTGTAATAATTTGCAGCGTTTTTTGTTTGATAACTTTTCTCTTGGAAAACACGATTTCGTCGTCCCAATGGGCAACACTGGGAGGAGACGGCGATCCGAACAGCCCAATCAGCGAGCGTTCCCGCTGCACGTCCGTTTTCCCGGTGAGTTTTGAAATCAAAAATTTTGATTGTCTCCCAAAAATAACAGGAGACTTATTTTCCGAAATCAGCCCGATTTTCATCTGTCCCACACCATTAACTATTCAGGAAAAATGCAAACAGAATTCGGTGAAATTCCTCATTCTTTGTCAACTAAACCTTGATGTAGTCTGTCTCATAAGATTGAACTCATACAGGTTAGATGATGTTTTTATTGAGTAGAAACGTGTTACTTTATTCTCACTAACATATCTACGAATAATGTGTATTTTGTGAGTAAAAACGCAGCAAATCATTGCTCAAAGGTTTATTATTTTCTGTATAGATCTCCCTTCTGTATAGATCCCTCCCTACCACCCATAGGTACCTACTACCTACCAGGAAATTTTTGAAAATTTCAACCCCAACCACCAACCAAGTGGAAATGAAGGGTTGACATTTTCAAAAATGCCCTGGTAGGTAGTAGGTACCTACGGTTGGAATATATACAGAAAATAATAAACCTTTGGGCAATGATTTGCAGCGTTTTTTTTAATACCTACTTTGATTACTGGTTGCTCAGAAAGCAAAACTGAGTGCAAATCGAAGAAATGAACAGCGATCGCATTTTAGTCAGATAAAATTTGAACGAAGATCTCTTTTGTGATTCACACTCGTGTTTCTGTTTTATCGAAGTACTTGTAGGGAGCGAACGGTTTGTCCTGCAGAGCTCCGGGTGGTCTCAAAAAATTTTTTAAATTCAATACTATCTAAAATTGGTGAAAAAACGATACATTTATTTCGAGAGTTTTCGAACTAGGGCACTTTTGAAAATGTCAACCCTTAATTTTCACCCCCTAGAAGTGTCTGATATCAACCAAAAGCTTCGCGGCACAACTAGACCCCTAATGGAGCCTACATACCAAATTTCATCAAAATCAGTCAATGCTAAGTGGGGAAAGTGCCGCGTACGGCGGACGGACGGCCAAATTTTTATTCGATTTTTGGATTCTATGTACCTTGAAACGTAAAACATCAAATTTTGAAGGGGGGTTAAATTTTTTATTCTTGCCCATTCCAAAGGCTTATTGATTGAAAATAATAAACCAAAACTGCGTAGTTTCCCTGACAGTATTTGTTCTATGTGAGAAGCTACTAACCGACTTGGAAGACGTTTTTCACTGAAATTTAGGTTCTTTGCTGAGATTTGCTTGAAATTAATGTACAATATCTCTTCCTTTACTCGTAAAACCCAAGAAATGCCGACTTGTATTAGTAAAAACGAAGAGAAAATGATAGGGATGAACCTATTGAGGTCTCCGACGGGTGTTGATTTCAACTATCACCGAGTTATCAACACAACATTAATGGGAACCCACAAAAACTGGTGATGACTCAACACCAACCAAAACCTGACAGGATTGCATTCAGAGAGTTAAACTGTTCTCTGTCTCGCCAAATTATTTCTACCTCATCATATCTGAGAAACTTGGGCAAAACTGCCGCTTGGGGTAGTAAATCACATACTAGCAAAAATGTGGGATTTTGGATTCAATAAAACAATAGGAAATGGTTTTTGTCCAACATTCGTTGAACTTTCTTAACGTTTTAGGTGAACGCCTGTCAAAATTTTCAACAAATATACTGGATTTCCAGATGTTGAAGTAGGTACCATGAATTTAAGCCCTCCCAGGACAATGAGGGAAAGACTAAGCAAAATGTGTGAATATACACATACTAAGTAGTACGTTGCTTTTAATCCATAGGTTTTCTCCTACTACTGCATGTACAACAGAACAAAAATGGTCATCAAAACTAACAGAAATCGATGCTTATCTTTTTGGACAAGGAAAATACCTATTGTGAACCATCGTAGACAGGTATATGGGTCATTTCAAAATTTGGGGTTATTTCTTGTCACGCAGCTTTTGTGAACACTCTATTTGTCTTGGAAATTCAGAATTTTTTCAGGGAGATACAGCAGGTTGGTGTCTACAAAGATCACATAGAATGAATTTCACTAATCAATCAACTCAGATAATTAAAAATCATTAATGATCCCAATTCTCTCTCCCTACACCTGTCACAGAGGGTAGGTTGGGAACTTTGAAAATTTTTGGAGAACTCTATATTCATATTTTAATTTAAGTAAAAAACGTTATTGGTCCAGGATACTCTCCTCTTCAGGAATAAATTAGAAACGAACGAAAATTCCATGAATTGGAAGGGTTTTTGCTATGTTTTGATGCTGTCACAAGGTTTTATTCTCTCTCCCTACAATTTTTTTGAAATGCCTGCCCACTCCTGGAAAACGATTATTTTGTGTCATGAAAAACAAAAGTGAACACTGCTGCAAGATGGCTTCCGAAGCTACTGAAGTTTGTTGAATTTCCAAGCTCCCGGTTGTGTGGGTTATGTTGTGAAGTGTTGAAGCTTTGAGAGTAGGTAAATACTTTCTCTCTCCCTACAATCACCTCACTCATCAGGGTAAGTGTTCAACTAAGTTTAGTTAAACTCAAATTACAATTATGAATGCCATAGTGTTATGTATTGGTTTATTATTTTCAATAATAAGCCTTTGGAATCGAGCAAGAGAAAAAAATTTTAACCCCCCCTCAAAATTTGATGTTTTACGTTTCAAGGTACGTAGAATACGAAAATCGAATAAAAAAATTTCCGTCCGTCCGCCGTACGCGGCACTTTTCTTAGCAACACTGGACCGATTTGGTTCAAATTTGGTATATGGGCTCCATTTGGGGTCTAGTTGTGCCGCGAAGCTTTTGGTTGATGTATGTCACTTCTAAGGGGTGAAAATTAAGGGTTGAAATTTTCAAGAGTGCCCTAGCTCGAAAACTCTCGAAATAAAGGTATCGTTTTTTCACCAATTTTAAATAGTATTGAATTTTTAAAAATTTTTGAGACCACCCGGAGCTCTGTAGGACAAACCGTTCGGTCCCTACGAGTACTTGAAGGTTTTCCTTCGATAAAACAGAATCATGAGTGTGAATCGCCAAAGAGGTCTAATCTCCATTCAAATTTTATCGGACTAAAAGGCGATCGCTGTTCATTTCTTCGATTTGTTTACATTTTTGCCTTCTGCGTAACCAGTAATCAAATTTCCATATTAAGCTTTCTATTTTTCCAATCGAGTGTGAAGTGTTTAGTTCTTTCTAATAAACTTGATTGTGAAGGTGTGAAGCCAGTATGGTGTGGTAGGTAGTACCTAGCTGGTAGGTAAAAAAGTTGGTAGGTAAAAAAAATGTTGGTGGGTAAAAAACGCTGCAAATCATTGCTCAAAGGCTTCTTCTCTCTTCAGATCACTGATCAGCTGAGTGAGCTCCGAAGCCATTTTCAATCCTATTGAATGGAAGTGCTCTTCCAGGCGTCTCCAGCATTCGAGAAGATCTTCTTCACTCTTTAGATCACTGATCAGCTGAGTGAGCTCCGAAACCATTTTTACTCCTATTGAATGGAAGTGCTCTTCCAGGCGTCTCCAGCATTCGAGGAGATCTTCTTCACTCTTCAGATCACTGATCAGCTGAGTGAGCTCCAAAGCCATTTTCAATCCTATTGAATGGAAGTGCTCTTCCAGGCGTCTCCAGCATTCGAGGAGATCTTCTTCACTCTTCAGATCACTGATCAGCTGAGTGAGCTCCAAAGCCATTTTCAATCCTATTGAATGGAAGTGCTCTTCCAGGCGTCTCCAGCATTCGAGGAGATCTTCTTCACACCTCAGATCACTGTTCAGCTGAGTGAGCTCCAAAGCCATTTTCAATCCTATTGAATGGAAGTGCTCTTCCAGGCGTCTCCAGCATTCGAGGAGATCTTCTTCACACCTCAGATCACTGTTCAGCTGAGTGAGCTTCAAAGCCATTTTCAATCCTATTGAATGGAAATGCTCTTCCAGGCGTCTCCAGCATTCGAGGAGATCTTCTTCACTCTTCAGATCACTGATCAGCTGAGTGTGCTCCAAAGCCATTTTCAATCCTATTGAACGCAGGAAGCTGAAATTTGAGAGGGAAGGTCAAGGGAGAATACAGATGGGTAGGTGCTAGTGATCTATACAGAAGGGTGATCTATACAGAAAATAATAAACCTTTGAGCAATGATTTGCAGCGTTTTTTCTAACGTTCAGAATCAATAATGGTTAGGCCAGTAGAGAGTGATAACCTCACAAATCTCTCTCCCTACAACCTCTCTACCTACAACTTCTGGGAAGAGGCTGGTTTGTAGGAAGAGAGATGGAATTGCAGGGAGAGAAGTTTTTTTTTTTCAAAGCCGTTTACATTTTTAAGAGTTACCTGAACTATTTACACCGCTGGGTCATATAATTCTGACTTTTCATTAACCCACATTTTACGAAAGATTAGACTGATTGAAAGACTTGAAGAATCTGATAATTCTGATGTACCTAGATTATAGCTTCGGACTGTGATTGCGATAAGTAAAAGAGACTCCTAAACTAAGATTCTCGTATTTTGAAGGAATAAAAAGGTTTCATGAGTTCAACTCACACTTGGTTTTCTCTCTCCCTACAAAGTCGAAATTATGGAAAAAAATTCAAAATTCTATAAATTTGAAACTACTTGTGCGCCCACTTCAGGATCTGCCTCAGTGGCCAAAACAAAGGAGGTTTACGGGAGAAAAAACATAAAAACTTCAACAATAATTTATGGAAAAGTTCGAGGACAAAATAACCCCAAATTTTGAAATGACCCATATACCAGGAAATTACAACACTTAGATTAGTCAGGATTTTTCTAGCTTCTTTAGGATTGATGTTGGTTGTTTCTGATTCTTCTTTCTGATTATTTCTGACAGTTTTTCCGAGAATCGGTAAGTAACACGATTAGGAAATCAATAGGTCGGTAGTAGGGTAAAGGCACCAGTAGTAGACTGGACTTTAACTTAACACTTTCCATGCGGATGATGGTAATAACCATCATGCCGAGTTTCACGAGTGGCGTGTGATGGTTTATACCATCACAACTCTAAGCATATCTCCGAGCTGTTCATCGTTCTGCTACCTAGTGGATGACTTAAGAAGCTCTTTCGGATTTTTTTCGTGCTTAGTAGGTCCTCTTGTTGCCACCAGAGTGCGCCGTTTTCACTTCGGGGGATTCTGTTATCTTTAAGATTTGCGGGTTTGCACTACCGAATTCCTGACAAAAAGGTCTCCCGCCACAGGCGAAAACGAGTTTTCTGCGTCCGCACGGAAAGTGTTAAGAAAATAAGAGTTAGAACCATCAGAACGATTTGAATTTGGCGCCATTTTAAACTTTAGCTTCTACTGTGCTGCCACTAGAATGGTGAAGCAGATCAAGCCGGCAGTGAAAAGGTTAGAGCAGCTCATAAGTTTGCAGTCTCATCCAAGGCCCTTCCCTTATCGAAACAGCTAAGGAGGTGAGTTTGATTTTCGTCAATTATTCTTCTATTTTTACAAGATCTTTCACAACTTTTGTTTCTAAAGTATATTGTACACAATTAACTCACTAGGTATCGTGTATTTTTGTGTTAGTTTTGTTTGAATGATCAAAAAACGAACTGGGATACTGATAATGCCTCTTGTTCCAGTAGTAGACAAAAGTATCTACTACTAGAAAATTCATCTTCTTTTTAGTAAAGATTGAATATTATTCATAGTTCAATTCTAAACATGAGGGTTTTCTAATTTTTGCCAGGAAATGTCTTGTTCCAGTAGTATACAGGGGTGTCTACTTGTGGACTACGAATATGTCTACTACTGGAACAAGAAATTCTTGTGTCTCCCTAAGGCATTTCTTTCATCCAAAGCTTCTCAATAAGGAAAATAATTTTATCAAATTCATTTGTTTATTCAGTAGACCACCATGCCGCCTGTGAAAGGAAAGATGTGGAGTTATTCCCAGGAAGCACTTTGAGCAGCAGTAGCTGATGTGTCCGGTGGAGTCCCAGTTTCTACTGCTGCAAAACGCCATGGTGTCCCTCGGGTAACTCTTCTGTACAAAGTAAGAGGCAAAACTCCATTGGTAAGGAAAATGGGGCCATCTAGTATCCTTTCTATCGAGGAAGAGGAAATTCTTGTACACTGGATCAAGCTCATGTGCCAGAAAGGGTTTCCTGTGACATCAGACCAACTCTTAGACAGTGTGCAACATTTGGTGAAACAGCTTAGCAGAGAAAATCCATTTGCTGATGACCGCCCAGGGAGGAAGTGGTTAATGTTGTTCAGGAAGCGACATGTAGATATCTCTAGTAGGGTTGCTGAAAATCTAACTATGAGTAGGGCTTCTGTAACCATAGGATTTATTACATCTTGGTACCAAGAAGTCGAAAAGTATTTGAAAGAAAAGTCACTCTTTGACGTGTTGAGTGATCCCAGCCGTGTCTTCAACGGCGGCGAGAGTGCTTTCTTCCTAAATTCAAAAGGGAACAAAGTTTTGGCTCCCAAAGGATCAAAATCTGTTTATTTGAATGTTAACACGGATGAAAAAGAATGCCTGACAGTTCTTGTGACAGCTAGTGCTTCTGGAATGTTAGCTCCACCAATGGTGGTTTTCAAGTATTTTTAGTGAATGAAATGTTTTATTATAAATGTTTTATGAAGTTTTCGTTGGGTAAAATTACCTATCTAGTGCCTTAAGATGGTTGTGCAACTTTTTTTTTACGTAACAATTGGTACTTAAGTTATTGTGATAATAGGTGCTATAAAACTTTTTTTGTATTGTTCCTGTTCAAAATTTATTTAGGTTTCTAAGCATTTTAGTGTTTGTAAGCACCAAACAAAGAAGACTGAATATGAATGAGATAAAAATAAGACTAAAACAGTTTTGTATTCTTTTTACCTATCTAGTTCAAGTTCCTACAAAAAATAAATTGTTTTGTATTTTTGAAGTTTTGTACTTTTTAAAATCTAAGTTCCTTTGTCAAAACCGCGACTATGGGTGCATATTTGATCAGAAATACGTAAAATATATTAATTAATGAAGTGTCAACTACTGGTGTGTTTCCTTGTCTACTACTGGAACACTAGTGTCTACTGTTGGTGAAAAAACTTGTTCTCCAAAATTATCAAAAAACGACCTAAATGTTAATGATTGAGTTATTTTAGGAAGAATTTAGGTCAAATAAGAGTGCTGTTGGACAAATATACCAAAAAAAGGGAAATTTATTGGAAATTAGTGAACTACATCTAAAATTACTGGAAGAGTCTCACAATAGTGTCTACTACTGGTGCCTTTACCCTACTGCGTTCCTAAAAAAAAAAAAAAAAACGCTTCCAAGTAGGATTTTATTCATGTTATTTCACCAATAAATACCATAATCCCCATCAAAGTTTCCGAAACAAATCGCTAGTTTGGATCGGCGGTTTGACACCATGTTGACAGGAGTCTAGTAATTTCATAGCTGCACTTACGGACCCAACTTAAGTTAAGTATTATTCATTAGGACGTAATTGCGTACCATCGAATGTAGGTAAGTGAATGGGTAAACGCGAAAAGCTAGAAATAGAAGTGATAAACTCACCACTCGCCATGGCTTCATCGTAGGCAGGTGGTGCAGTTGGTGTTGCATTTCTCCCTTCTGCGTAGTTGATTGAATTGTCCATGTAATTCATTCCTGACTTCTCCATTTATACGAAGAATTGAAAGAACTAGGCGATGCACCGCAGGAAGAACGTTTGACGACGAGATAACACTTTAAAAACACGAGAGGACGGGATGAATGATACGCTCGAGATCGACTGATACAAAATCGAAACAACTTGGAAACAAAAGCGGATGAGACCTCCTAGGTTTCTGCTTCTGACGTCAAAACTATGACCAACAGACCACCTTGCACAAGAGCACTAATCACGAACACGAACGGGAAATCCCAAAGGAAGCGTGAGCGCTGGTGACTGCACAGTCTTTTCGGGAGCCTCGCTCGGCCATCTTCGCCTTCCGTCGGTTATCGTGGAAGCTTACCTCTTATCTGTGCAGCTCAATCAACTAACAATAAAATTATATTAGTGCTACCTACCAACAGAAAGGCACTTGTCCGTGATATTTTTTCTCCTCAACTTCGAAATTTCCTTTAAGGTACCTACTTCTTGATAGAAGGGGATGAAAATAAGTTTTTCTTAGGTCGATTTTCCTAGTCTTTTATTATATTATATTTTATTTTATTCCTTATCATGATCAATAAGCCAATTAGAACTACTAATTCCAAAGATTTTATTATTTTATTGTTAGTTGATTGGTATTAGTTACCTATTGACCTAGAAAGGTAGATACCTACTTGTAAAAGAAGGTTTCCAATCCTAAAAATAATATTATTCCATTAAAAGAAAAAAATAAGAAAACAGACCCTAAAATTGAAATAAAATTTATTTAAAATTACAACTTGAACATTCTCCTAAATTGATGAAAAATATCAGCAATTATGTACCTGTTCATAGATTGGAAAATTATTTATCCTCATAGAAAGCGAACGGTTAGTCCCACAAAACTCTGGATAGTGCCAAAAAATTCGTTTGAACAAAATTTAAATTTAACAAAAGACCAATAAGTGTAAATCATAAGCTTTCCAAAGTATAGCCACAGGGGGTTCGGCGGTTGGACAGAACATTTTTCGTTCGATTTATTAAAAAATTCTACATAAGTAATACCATCAAATTTTGAGGGAGGAGGTTATATTTTTTTCTTGCTCGATTTTATTACTTACAGAAAATGATAAACCAAAAACTTTCCAATATCTGTAACGGAATATTATTTCAAAAAATGTGCAGAGTGATTCAGGGAATAAAATAAGTTTTTTTGATCAGGGAAAAACTTAACTGACTTGACAAGTAATGAGTTTGACATCCGATTGGTCTTGAGCTTCTGTGGATGACAAAAATGGCGGACCTAGGCTCCCGGAAAGGCACTCGCCAGTCAAGAGACGGAAGAAAATGGGGGTTACCGAAGGAGGAGTCGCTTTCGGGAAGGTTCTTCTTTTTCTCTGTTTAGCATGGATGTAGCAATCCTCAGCAATCTTCATGGAAGTTACAGAAGATTTGGGATGCTTTAACTTGTCTCTGGTACTCTGTGTTCCAGCCTATCCTTCAAAAAAATAACGGTAAGAGGTTTTCATGTGAAAAGACGAAATTATTGCGTGAAAATGTTTCTTTCGATTTTTACGCAATCTATTAAGGGGTTAGCATTTTTGTTTAATTATTTTCAATAATGAACCTTTGGAATTCAGCAGCCACAAAATTGTTCGATTCCCCCTCAAAATTTGATGGTTCAAGTTTCAAGGTAAGTAGAATCCAAAAATCGAATAAAATGTTCCGTCCGTTCGCAGTAAGCACTACTTTACCCAGTCCTCAAAGACCGATTTTCATGAAATTTGGTATATCAGCTCTTCCTGGGGACTAGTTGTCCCCCTAAGTTTTTGGTTGTCAGTCAATTTTTAGAGATGAAAAAAGGAGGGAAACGTTTCCAAAACTCTCTAGCACTGCTACTTTTTCATTAGTTTAAAATTTACAAAAATATTTAGGACCAACCGTTAATAATTAAAACAGGATAATAATTTAAAACGTAATTAATCAGTTTTCTAACGAGAAAGTAACTAGGTACCTACTAAATACGGAAATGCATTTTTCTGGTTTTACCTTCAAGGATTCTTTTTAAAAATTAAAGGTGGG
This sequence comes from Apolygus lucorum, assembly GCA_009739505.2. Lineage (NCBI taxonomy): Eukaryota > Metazoa > Arthropoda > Insecta > Hemiptera > Miridae > Apolygus > Apolygus lucorum. The sequence continues at coordinate 16,340,310 of CM019175.2, forward strand.
AGGACTGTGGGAACTGATTTATAGACTCCCTCCACGATACTACGAATTTGAGACCTTGAGGTTGGGGAAGCTTAGTTTTCACTTTTCAAAGTTGAAAAAAAGTTCTCCAAAATTGAAATTTCCACTCGCGTTTTACGTTTCAGACCTTCCTGAACGATTTTGGTTCCGTGTCTGTGTGTCTGTGATGAATTCCTTGCAAACAGCCATAACTTCTACAATTCTCATCCGAGTTCGATAAATCTTCAGGGATTGTGCGAGTCGGCGTGTAACGGTCCCCTATGAAAATCATCACCCCCAGACAAATAGTAGTTGCTGCGCATGCGCAAACGTGAATTCCTTGTAACAGCCTTAACTTCTACATTTTCCATCCGATTTCGACGAAATTTCTCAGGATTGTTCAGATTGGCGTGTAGATGGTCCCCTATGAGGGTGGTGCAGGGTACTTAGAGATTGATGTTTTGAGGTCAACTACTTTGCATCGGATCATCTACCCATTCAGGTTATGGATATGAGGAAGCTATGTGCTACCCCCACTTGGCAGTTTTTTTTAAGCGAATTTTCAAGGAAAATGAACCACCAATTATATAATAACCAGCAATTTTGGACAATCCAAAGTGGTCCAAAAAAATGGGTTTTTCCCGTTTTTTGTGGTTATTACCTTCAAAATCATGGTAATATATGGTATATTCGGATTCAGCACAAAATTTCTGATATCAATGCGTTTTTCAAAAATGAAAATTGTCCAAAAGTATGTATCTATTTATATGTATAATGAATACGTGCGTATATTTGTTGTACCCAGAAATGCAGTAGCCGTGTGGGTACTCTATGAGATCGTAGAGACGAGTAGAACATGAATATGGACTCCCAACATCTTCAAAGCATACCCAGTGCATACAGTAGGTATGTTGGTATGCTATACTGAAAATCGAAAAAACTAACAATAACCGTGTGGGTACTGTATGAGTTCGTGGAGACGAGTAGAACATGAATATGGTCTCCTAACATCTTCAAAGCATATCCAGTGCATACAGTAGGTATGTTGGTATGGTAGGTATACTGAAAATCGAAAAAAACTAACAATAACCGTGTGGGTACTGTATGAGTTCGTGGAGACGAGTAGAACATGAATATGGTCTCCTAACATCTTCAAAGCATACCCAGTGCATACAGTAGGTATGTTGGTATGGTAGGTATACTGAAAATCGAAAAAAACTAACAATAACCGTGTGGGTACTGTATGAGTTCGTGGAGACGAGTAGAACATGAATATGGTCTCCTAACATCTTCAAAGCATACCCAGTGCATACAGTAGGTATGTTGGTATGGTAGGTATACTGAAAATCGAAAAAACTAACAATAACCGTGTGGGTAATCTATGAGTTCGTGGAGACGAGTAGAACATGAATATGGACTCCTAAGATCTTCAAAGCATACCCAGCAAACCTTTGGGCAATAATTTGCAGCGTTTTATTGGCGAAGGAAAATTAAGCTATTGCAATGGCCTCAAAATTTTTAGAATCGACTTTTTCGAAAAATTTTTAACTGAAATCCGGTTTGGAACATTCTGAAACGATCCCTGAAGTGCATACATCCCCAGTGAATACAGTATGTTGGTATGCTATACTGAAAATTGAAAAAACTAACAATAACCGTGTGGGTACTGTATAAGTTCGTGGAGACGAGTAGAACATGAATATGGTCTCCTAACATCTTCAAAGCATACCCAGTGCATACAGTAGGTATGTTGGTATGCTATACTGAAAATCGAAAAAAACTAACAATAGCCGTGGGGGTACTCTATGAGTTCGTGGAGACGAGTAGAACATGAATATGGTCTCCTAACATCTTCAAAGCATACCCAGTGCATACAGTAGGTATGTTGGTATGGTAGGTATACTGAAAATCGAAAAAACTAACAATAACCGTGTGGGTACTGTATGAGTTCGTGGAGACGAGTAGAACATGAATATGGTCTCCTAACATCTTCAAAGCATACCCATTGCATACAGTAGGTATGTTGGTATGGTAGGTATACTGAAAATCGAAAAAAACTAACAATAACCGTGTGGGTACTGTATGAGTTCGTGGAGACGAGTAGAACATGAATATGGTCTCCTAACATCTTCAAAGCATACCCATTGCATACAGTAGGTATGTTGGTATGGTAGGTATACTGAAAATCGAAAAAACTAACAATAACCGTGTGGGTAATCTATGAGTTCGAGGAGACGAGTAGAACATGAATATAGTCTCCTAACATCTTCAAAGCATACCCAGTGCATACAGTAGGTATGTTGGTATGGTAGGTATACTGAAAATCGAAAAAACTAACAATAACCGTGTGGGTACTGTATGAGTTCGTGGAGACGAGTAGAACATGAATATGGTCTCCTAACATCTTCAAAGCATACCCAGTGCATACAGTAGGTATGTTGGTATGGTAGGTATACTGAAAATCGAAAAAACTAACAATAACCGTGTGGGTAATCTATGAGTTCGTGGAGACGAGTAGAACATGAATATGGACTCCTAAGATCTTCAAAGCATACCCAGCAAACCTTTGGGCAATAATTTGCAGCGTTTTATTGGCGAAGGAAAATTAAGCTATTGCAATGGCCTCAAAATTTTTAGAATCGACTTTTTCGAAAAATTTTTAACTGAAATCCGGTTTGGAACATTCTGAAACGATCCCTGAAGTGCATACATCCCCAGTGAATACAGTATGTTGGTATGCTATACTGAAAATTGAAAAAACTAACAATAACCGTGTGGGTACTGTATAAGTTCGTGGAGACGAGTAGAACATGAATATGGTCTCCTAACATCTTCAAAGCATACCCAGTGCATACAGTAGGTATGTTGGTATGCTATACTGAAAATCGAAAAAAACTAACAATAACCGTGTGGGTACTCTATGAGTTCGTGGAGACGAGTAGAACATGAATATGGTCTCCTAACATCTTCAAAGCATACCCATTGCATACAGTAGGTATGTTGGTATGGTAGCTATACTGAAAATCGAAAAAAAACTAACAATAGCCGTGTGGGTACTCTATGAGTTCGTGGAGACGAGTAGAACATGAATATGGTCTCCTAACATCTTCAAAGCATACCCAACGAACCTTTTGGCAATAATTTGCAGCGTTTTATTGTCTAATTTTCAAGAAAAATTAAGCTATTGCAATGGCCTCAAAATTTTTAGAATCGACTTTTTCGGAAATTTTTTAACTGAAATCCGGTTTGGAACATTCTGAAACGATCCCTGAAGTGCATACATCCCCAGTGCACACAGTATGTTGGTATGGTATACCTACTGAAAATCGAAAAAACTAACAATAGCCGTGTGGGTACTCTATGAGTTCGTGGAGACGAGTAGAACATGAATATGGACTCCTAACATCTCCAAAGCATACCCGGTGCATACAGTAGGTATGTTGGTATGCTATACTGAAAATCGATAAAACCAAGAATCGTATATAAAAAACTTCTAAAAGAAATTGCAACACCATTGTTACTTTTCTTAACCATAACTTCAACTGAAAGATTTCTTTGAAAATTCGCTCATTAATTCATGTTGCATGAATGGACTTTTAGCTGATGCACTTGAAAACTTTTTAAAGGCTGATGAAAGCGGCTAAGTCCCGCAGGAACATGTTCCACCAATAAATTAAACTAAATAAAACTACAATAATTGAATCATTTTGAAATTTATTATTTAATTGAGTATCTACGTAACTGCTACTCCTATGTGCGTAGGTAAGTAGGTATATTTCGCATAAAGACGCGCCGCTTCGTGCTCGGGTAGGTATTATCAAGCGCAAACAAGGAAAAGGAAAACACTGAGTGTGTGCGTATAGAAGCTCCGCATACATAAATACGATCCTTTTGGGATTTAACCCTCATGTTTACCTCCGGTATAAAGTCTGTACGGGGCTTCCCTTAATAGGCCTGCGGCTCACCCAACCTCCATACTTCACATTGTTCCGCAGTGGGTACAGTCATTACGCTCTGAAGGACTATTCTGCATTGAAAATAATTTAATATCGAAATGTGGATGATATCAAAAGTGTTTTCGCCACTTAAAGCCAAAACTATACAACTAAATGTATGGCTACTTAATAATAATTCTTAATACAAGTACCTACTTAAATTAACTTGAAAACTAAAACTTAATTCTAACTTATAACTAACTAATCTATATAAAACTAAAATTTATAACTAAAATGCTAATAACTACTTAAATTGTCAATGTTAATAATAAAATGTAGGTAGGTACTTACCTGTAAATGATGAAATAGGCCTGAAATACAACAATAAGAGTGTTGTGTAGTGTAGTGCCTTCAAGAGGTCAATTATCTCCCCTGGGGATTAACTTTATCTCAGGACCACCAGCTAGTTCTCTTATCTGCCTGCAAGATCCAACCTGCAGGACCTTCACTCTTCACTTATGCCTAATAATCAGTTACAAGCCAACCTTCTTTGAAATACAGTCTCCTGCTCAACAAAAATTAATTAAAAATTCTCTGTTTGAGAGTCCCAGTGCTGCAGCTCAGCTTGAAAATTCTCTGTTTGAGAAATCTTGTTTCTGTTTGAGAAACTCTCTTGAAGTGCTGACTTTAAACAAGTTTGAACTACCTATCTGTATCCACTTCAACTACCCACCAACACCACCACTCCAGCTCACCATCTAGGACTACTTAAAAGGCATTCTGCAGAAAGTAAACCCTATGTGGTAAATTTTAATATTACTATTCAACTGTTTGAGCTCTGTAGGTAGGTGTTAAACATTTTTTTTTTCTTCTTCTTTTCTCTAAAAAACCTTTTTGGTTTTGGCTGTGGGAAGATAAGGTGTAGGTAATTATTTCTCCTTCTACAGCTAACAAAAAGTTAGATTTCTCGCGAGCGCAGCGGCTGAGTTGTTAAAATAGGAATTGCATTTACCATTACTTTTCTCTATATTACTTTAGGAAGGAAGTAATTAAAATTAACATTACATTTCCTGTAAAGGGAATGGTTTTTTCAATTATCATTACCTACTACTACTACTTATTGCTGGAAAAGTAATGGCTTCTCCCAATTACCCACAACAGAAAAGGTATAGGGAATCAAATTCCATTCCCATTACAGGAATTTTATGGAATTTTGTATGTACGTTTGGTAAGTATGGAGATAGGTTGTAAATTACCCTAGGTCCCTCACCTAGGGTACTTTTCGATTATTGTCCACGGGCACAAATGCATGATTTACGACTCCAATCCTTACTTCGCATGAAACCATAATATGGTTATGAATGATATTATCATTCACTAAATATCAGTAGCATGCCACTCACTTTCAAATACTCATGTTCCTCACAGTAAAAACATTCTTATCCCAACAAGTGAAGTTGACCGCCTCTCTTTCCCCCGATTTTCGATGGTATCGAGGTCCCTCAATATTGAACATCCAACCAAAAAATGGATGTCTTTTCCCTAATGGAGTATTTTGGTGGGTCGGAAATTCAGGTTTTTGACCTCAAATTTGGATTCAGCACCATTGAAAACCTATATACTTCAACTTTATGCCCAATGTAACAATAACATGAGGTAGAAACATTAATGAGGTATTTCACCGAATTCTGTTTGCATTTTTCCTGAATAGTTAATGGTGTGGGATAGATGGAAATCGGGTTGATTTCGGAAAATAAGTCTCCTGTTATTTTTGGGAGACAATCAAAATTTAAGATTTCAAAAAATTACCGGGAAAACGGACCTCTTCAACGTGAAGCAAAAACACTCGCTGATTGGCTGTTCAGATCGCCGTCTCCTCCCAGTGTTGCCTGATGGTACGACGAAATCGTGTTATCTAAGAGGAAAGTTATCAAACAAAAACAGGGGAAACCTAATTTTCTCCATCTTGCTTTTTCTATTTTTTTCTTCAGTTTTTCGATTTCGAGCTTTACTGGTTTTGTGAAATGTTGCATCTGAGGACTATAGATTTCTCACGATCTCAGCGCTTCAAGCGGCTGTACATGAACTATTCCGGGTTGACGTCATCCTCCTGGTTTTTTTAAACTTTCATATTTTCTACACTGTTTTGTTTATTTGTATACGAGGGTAGTTCGGAAAGTAAGAGTACTGGTGCTCTCACGGGATGGGGCAATTTTTTTCCCTAAGTTAGCTGCACTGCGTTGTAGGGGGGGGATCTCCTAAAGAAATTGAGAGGTCAACCACCTCGCTAGTACGAAAACTCTGGTGTTGGTGAGCGTTTGCGTGAACAATGTCAATTCAAAATCCCGCCAAGTGCGAGGTGCGCGCCGCATTTTGGAGAGATTTGAAGTGGAAGGTGAGGCATTTCTGGACTCCATCGTGACAGTCGATGAAACTTGGGTAGCTCATTACACTCCTGAGACAAAAATACAATCCCAACAGTGGCGCCATACCACCTCACCGTCGACAAAAAAATTCAAAACCCAAATATCGGCAAATAAAATCATGGCTTCCGTTTTTTGGGACTGAAAAGGCATCATTTTGATCGAATATTTGCCACATGGAGAAACCATTAATGCGGAACGATACTGTGAAACCTTGAAGAAACTCAGAAGGGCAATTCAGAAGAAACGAAGAGGGATGCTGATGAAGGGAGTCTGTTTTTGCATGACAATGCGTGACCGCACACGGCGAACCTCACCAAGGCTCTTTTGGACTCCTTCGGTTGGGAAATTTTAGACCACCCCCCTTACTCCCCCGACTTGGCGCCTTCTGATTACCATCTGTTCACTTCTCTGAAGATGCACCTTGGTGGGAAACATTTTTCAGGAGGTTCAAAAAGCTGTCCATTAATGTGGAACGATACTGTGAAACCTTGAAGAAACTCAGAAGGGCGATTCAGAACAAACGAAGAGGGATGCTGACGAAGGGAGTCTGTTTTTGCATGACAATGCGCGACCGCACACGGCGAACCTCACCAAGGCTCTTTTGGACTCCTTCGGTTGGGAAATTTTAGACCACCCCCCTTACTCCCCCGACTTGGCGCCTTCTGATTACCATCTGTTCACTTCTCTGAAGATGCACCTTGGTGGGAAACATTTTTCAGGAGGTTCAAAAAGCTGTCCATTAATGTGGAACGATACTGTGAAACCTTGAAGAAACTCAGAAGGGCGATTCAGAACAAACGAAGAGGGATGCTGACGAAGGGAGTCTGTTTTTGCATGACAATGCGCGACCGCACACGGCGAACCTCACCAAGGCTCTTTTGGACTCCTTCGGTTGGGAAATTTTAGACCACCCCCCTCACTCCCCCGACTTGGCGCCTTCTGATTACCATCTGTTCACTTCTCTGAAGATGCACCTTGGTGGGAAACATTTTTCAGGAGATTCAAAAAGCTGTCCATTAATGTGGAACGATACTGTGAAACCTTGAAGAAACTCAGAAGGGCGATTCAGAACAAACGAAGAGGGATGCTGACGAAGGGAGTCTGTTTTTGCATGACAATGCGCGACCGCACACGGCGAACCTCACCAAGGCTCTTTTGGACTCCTTCGGTTGGGAAATTTTAGACCACCCCCCTCACTCCCCCGACTTGGCGCCTTCTGATTACCATCTGTTCACTTCTCTGAAGATGCACCTTGGTGGGAAACATTTTTCAGGTGGTTCAAAAAGCTGTCCATTAATGTGGAACGATACTGTGAAACCTTGAAGAAACTCAGAAGGGCGATTCAGAACAAACGAAGAGGGATGCTGACGAAGGGAGTCTGTTTTTGCATGACAATGCGCGACCGCACACGGCGAACCTCACCAAGGCTCTTTTGGACTCCTTCGGTTGAGAAATTTTAGACCACCCCCCTTACTCCCCCGACTTGGCGCCTTCTGATTACCATCTGTTCACTTCTCTGAAGATGCACCTTGGTGGGAAACATTTTTCAGGAGGTTCAAAAAGCTGTCCATTAATGTGGAACGATGCTGTGAAACCTTGAAGAAACTCAGAAGGGCGATTCAGAACAAACGAAGAGGGATGCTGACGAAGGGAGTCTGTTTTTGCATGACAATGCGCGACCGCACACGGCGAACCTCACCAAGGCTCTTTTGGACTCCTTCGGTTGGGAAATTTTAGACCACCCCCCTTACTCCCCCGACTTGGCGCCTTCTGATTACCATCTGTTCACTTCTCTGAAGATGCACCTTGGTGGGAAACATTTTTCAGGAGGTTCAAAAAGCTGTCCATTAATGTGGAACGATGCTGTGAAACCTTGAAGAAACTCAGAAGGGCGATTCAGAACAAACGAAGAGGGATGCTGACGAAGGGAGTCTGTTTTTGCATGACAATGCGCGACCGCACACGGCGAACCTCACCAAGGCTCTTTTGGACTCCTTCGGTTGGGAAATTTTAGACCACCCCCCTTACTCCCCCGACTTGGCGCCTTCTGATTACCATCTGTTCACTTCTCTGAAGATGCACCTTGGTGGGAAACATTTTTCAGGAGGTTCAAAAAGCTGTCCATTAATGTGGAACGATGCTGTGAAACCTTGAAGAAACTCAGAAGGGCGATTCAGAACAAACGAAGAGGGATGCTGACGAAGGGAGTCTGTTTTTGCATGACAATGCGCGACCGCACACGGCGAACCTCACCAAGGCTCTTTTGGACTCCTTCGGTTGGGAAATTTTAGACCACCCCCCCTCACTCCCCCGACTTGGCGCCTTCTGATTACCATCTGTTCACTTCTCTGAAGATGCACCTTGGTGGGAAACATTTTTCAGGAGATTCAAAAAGCTGTCCATTAATGTGGAACGATACTGTGAAACCTTGAAGAAACTCAGAAGGGCGATTCAGAACAAACGAAGAGGGATGCTGACGAAGGGAGTCTGTTTTTGCATGACAATGCGCGACCGCACACGGCGAACCTCACCAAGGCTCTTTTGGACTCCTTCGGTTGGGAAATTTTAGACCACCCCCCTCACTCCCCCGACTTGGCGCCTTCTGATTACCATCTGTTCACTTCTCTGAAGATGCACCTTGGTGGGAAACATTTTTCAGGTGGTTCAAAAAGCTGTCCATTAATGTGGAACGATACTGTGAAACCTTGAAGAAACTCAGAAGGGCGATTCAGAACAAACGAAGAGGGATGCTGACGAAGGGAGTCTGTTTTTGCATGACAATGCGCGACCGCACACGGCGAACCTCACCAAGGCTCTTTTGGACTCCTTCGGTTGGGAAATTTTAGACCACCCCCCTTACTCCCCCGACTTGGCGCCTTCTGATTACCATCTGTTCACTTCTCTGAAGATGCACCTTGGTGGGAAACATTTTTCAGGAGGTTCAAAAAGCTGTCCATTAATGTGGAACGATGCTGTGAAACCTTGAAGAAACTCAGAAGGGCGATTCAGAACAAACGAAGAGGGATGCTGACGAAGGGAGTCTGTTTTTGCATGACAATGCGCGACCGCACACGGCGAACCTCACCAAGGCTCTTTTGGACTCCTTCGGTTGGGAAATTTTAGACCACCCCCCTTACTCCCCCGACTTGGCGCCTTCTGATTACCATCTGTTCACTTCTCTGAAGATGCACCTTGGTGGGAAACATTTTTCAGGAGGTTCAAAAAGCTGTCCATTAATGTGGAACGATGCTGTGAAACCTTGAAGAAACTCAGAAGGGCGATTCAGAACAAACGAAGAGGGATGCTGACGAAGGGAGTCTGTTTTTGCATGACAATGCGCGACCGCACACGGCGAACCTCACCAAGGCTCTTTTGGACTCCTTCGGTTGGGAAATTTTAGACCACCCCCCTTACTCCCCCGACTTGGCGCCTTCTGATTACCATCTGTTCACTTCTCTGAAGATGCACCTTGGTGGGAAACATTTTTCAGGAGGTTCAAAAAGCTGTCCATTAATGTGGAACGATGCTGTGAAACCTTGAAGAAACTCAGAAGGGCGATTCAGAACAAACGAAGAGGGATGCTGACGAAGGGAGTCTGTTTTTGCATGACAATGCGCGACCGCACACGGCGAACCTCACCAAGGCTCTTTTGGAATCCTTCGGTTGGGAAATTTTAGACCACCCCCCTCACTCCCCCGACTTGGCGCCTTCTGATTACCATCTGTTCACTTCTCTGAAGATGCACCTTGGTGGGAAACATTTTTCAGGAGATTCAAAAAGCTGTCCATTAATGTGGAACGATACTGTGAAACCTTGAAGAAACTCAGAAGGGCGATTCAGAACAAACGAAGAGGGATGCTGACGAAGGGAGTCTGTTTTTGCATGACAATGCGCGACCGCACACAGCGAACCTCACCAAGGCTCTTTTGGACTCCTTCGGTTGGGAAATTTTAGACCACCCCCCTCACTCCCCCGACTTGGCGCCTTCTGATTACCATCTGTTCACTTCTCTGAAGATGCACCTTGGTGGGAAACATTTTTCAGGTGGTTCAAAAAGCTGTCCATTAATGTGGAACGATACTGTGAAACCTTGAAGAAACTCAGAAGGGCGATTCAGAACAAACGAAGAGGGATGCTGACGAAGGGAGTCTGTTTTTGCATGACAATGCGCGACTGCACACGGCGAACCTCACCAAGGCTCTTTTGGATTCCTTCGGTTGGGAAATTTTAGACCACCCCCCTTACTCCCCCGACTTGGCGCCTTCTGATTACCATCTGTTCACTTCTCTGAAGATGCACCTTGGTGGGAAACATTTTTCAGGAGGTTCAAAAAGCTGTCCATTAATGTGGAACGATGCTGTGAAACCTTGAAGAAACTCAGAAGGGCGATTCAGAACAAACGAAGAGGGATGCTGACGAAGGGAGTCTGTTTTTGCATGACAATGCGCGACCGCACACGGCGAACCTCACCAAGGCTCTTTTGGACTCCTTCAGTTGGGAAATTTTAGACCACCTCCCTTACTCCCCCGACTTGGCGCCTTCTGATTACCATCTGTTCACTTCTCTGAAGATGCACCTTGGTGGGAAACATTTTTCAGGAGATTCAAAAAGCTGTCACAAACTGGATCAAGGAGGTGGCGGGAAGTTTTTATGACGAGGGGATTACAAAGCTCATTTCACAGTCGCAAAAGTGCATTGATCGAGAAGGCGATTACGTGGAAAAATAACTTAGATGTATGCCTGTAATACCGTGTTATTTTTTTTTTAAATAACATTTTTGCAAAGTCCGGAAAAATCGAGTACTCTTACTTTTCAAACTACCCTCGTATTAAGAAGTACGGGCTAAAAGTTCGCCATAGGAGGTTTTTCGTGGTACTGAATCCGATTTTGGAGTCAAAAATAGGAAATTCCGACATGGTGAAATTCCTCATTAAAGAGATCACACGTTTGAAAAAAAGGCGGGCCTGCCTGAAGGCGAGCAACTTGCTACGTCACACCTGCTGCCATCGTTCAAATCCTCAATTTTCATCAGCTTCCCGAATTTCTTCTAAACATTTTCTCGACGAAAAGACCCAATTACCGATATTCCTGAGCCATACTCTTTTGAATTTTTTTCTTTTAAATCGACCCATTCTTACTTTACACTACTTTTTTTCATTTCAACGATCAAATCAAACTTCCGATCGCCTTGTAGGAGGAAATGTAGATCACAAAATTACAACGACACATTTAAATTTTATTTCCAAATAATGTTCAGCCTATTATGATCTAGCATAGGTGAAATATGTACAATTTTTCCAGTGATACACAAATTAACAGTAGGTATAAATGCATTTTTGAGTCGCCTCTGGAAAGAATTAAAATACTCAAATCATTTTCAGTAATAAACACCCTCGTTGGTACAAATTCGTGTTCGTTCAACGAAAAAATTATACCACAGGTATAAATATGATGATCAACATTTACGACCACAATAAATATTTCAACGTACATCAACGGTTTGAATCTCTTCAGTGTCAACGACGGTACATTTTGGTAAGTACGAATACATGTAATTACATTATACAGGGGGGGGGGGGCTTACAAAATATAATTCAGGGCGATCGAAGGCGGGAGGTTGAGAAAAATGAACGGAATCCTCCTCCCTCGCCAGTCACAACCCTCGAAGAGTTATTCTTCAATGGACAAACAAGGCTCATATATATTTTATTCCCATACATCTATTTTTTTCAACTTTTTTTTTTACTTTTATTTGAATCCTTAACAACGATATATACAAGGGAGAAGAGACGTATGTACACAAGGGACAAATACTTTCACAATAACGCGAAATTGACGATTTCGCTCGTAATAAGGTAGATAACTTTCAACCGAGCTTTTCAGCTCAAAAGAAATTTTTTTTTCGCATTTAAAATTTTCTCAAAAAACAACGAGGTTTTAAAGTTTCTGTGAACACTTCAATGCACAAAGCACGAACGCAAATTAATAGGTATAATACATTATTGTCTTGTAGTCTTGACATGAATATTTTACATAACATAGTTCTTTAAATTTTACATCCATTCAACGATCGTCAAATTTTCATGTTCAACGTGGAATAAACCTATGACTAACAGCTATAACTTAACGTAAAATCGGCCGTTTTATACCGCGATGCAACAGAAATATAGTTTTTTATTATCACAAAAATTCAAAAGAGTTTGTGATGAAAAGGGGAAACAACTGAGCGGTTTGGCACAAAACAATCGACAGTAAATACAACGAAAACTATTTCTACCCTGCGGTGAGGTCAGGAGGATTGTGCTCACACGGACAAGGATAAAGCTGTAACAAACGCTTCCCTACAGAACAATGCATGAATGTTTTCTTTGCCTACAATTTGTGTTTTTTTGATGCACAAGTGTGTTGCAGTTAGAAAATCCCTAAAAAAATTACTATCAATAAAAATTGTTTTTTTTTGAGAATTAAAAAAAAGGAATTGGAGCCTTAAAGGCAAACAGCACTTTAAGACTTTTACGAACCAAATTTCATCATGTAAGAATCTTCAATGAAACTCCACAAGTGTTCGAAGAACGAAAAATTGCAAACAAATATACAAGGCTGAGTAATCAACATGGACAAATTTAGTAGAATTCTTTGACGAGTAATACTGTAAAACACCCGGAGAATTACTGAGGATGACGTATTTGTGAGGAATTACCGGTAACACAACGGAAAAGGAAGAAACGACGGTAACACGTAAAAATATGCCACAAATTTCGATCAAATAATCAACACAGTTTTAAAATGTATAAATCTCTATAACAAATTCATAAAAAATAGATAAAACTGTTTTGTATCGATTATTGGTATCGATCCCGAATAAATATCGATGTCAAAAGTGAATCGAACGATGGAGTCACTTTCAACATGGCCTTTTTGAGTAAAAGTAAAACGTAACTGTTTCTCCTAGGGGTGTGTCGGTCTAGGTATTTCCCTGGAACGGTTCCAGTAACAAAGATGTAACTGTTCCAAATCACCGGATTTTTATTTATTGCTCCAATGGGGAATTTGCATCCAATTGGATTTTTTTTTCCCGAAAGAGGGTTCACTGATATGGAAGAAAACCATGGTGTGAAAACCACCTTAAATATTAAGACCTACTCTACTACTACTACTAAAAAAAAAAAAGCCTAACAAGCGAAGTTTCTGTCAAAAAAACATTGCGAAAATCGAGGCATACCGTTCATGTCACACGAAAAAAAACGAACATTTTTTCGCTTTTTTTTGTGTTTGATCAAGTAAGCTAACAGTATCATTTGCGCTTCCAGAGGTAGCACTGCTGTCGTAAGGGGCACAGCTCCTCCTATGAAGTCAGATTGGTTAGAAAACCCGTTACGTTTCAACCCCTTGCCCCCATGAACAGATTGCCGCTACTTTTAAAATTTCCATCTTCCTTACATTCTCTAAATTTTTTGGATACTTCGCCGAGCAGCACACCATGGTTTTCTTCCATATCAGTGAACCCTCTTTCGAAAAAAAAATCCAATTGCAGGCAAATTCCCCATTGGAGGAATAAATAAGAACGGAAGTTTAGGGCAACAATCCGACCTAGTGTACCTAATTCAACTCCTCATAAGTTGAATAAATTTTTAAAAAATGTCAATAGTTACAATATATTATAATAAAAAGTTTTTAAAGATTGCAACGTATTTTTTAACGAGTGTTAATCGGGTCTTTTCAGGTATAAAAAATACGAAGGTTAAGAGATGTTATTTCACGATTACTCAAAAAACTCAGATTGAGTCCGTTTTGAATGTCAATCGATACAAATTAGTGAGAAGATAAACCTATAATCATGTCAAAAATATGTTATCTATAAAATCTGGCGTACATAGAATTTTAATGTAATAATATAAAACAAGCAATGGCGTGTCTATCACACCATGGGTCGTAAATTTTTCATTTAGCTCGGGGAGCTAAATATCAACAAGAGGCCTGTTTCAGTTTTTTGTTTAATAAATAAAGCCAAGTACAAATTGCGCACTTGGACGATATTATTCATAATTCTAAATTGAGGCCTGTTTATTAGTCGACTAGCCAAGAAAATAAATTTATACCGTTAATCCCTATTTTCTAAAACAATTATACAAAAATAAATAGCTTTAAATTAATGAGATGAGATAGTGTACAATATGTACAATTTTCCAAAAGGACGTTGCTCTTCGCTGATTCGTAAAGATTCATTTGCCCCGGTTCAAAATATTGTATTTTTTCGTGGGGAAGGTTTAGGTTAACTGTTTTTGAAAACATGATATTTTCGTTCAAATCTCAGCCTTGTCAATGGAGTTGGGTTGGTAGTAAGTGGACGCGCGCATTGTGCGGGCAGAGTCATAGGAAAAGCCGCGCGGAGTCTGCGCGGGGCAGAAATATGGCGACGGTGCGTAGTCGCTGTGCGCAGGGAAGCTCTTCGCGTAGTAGGTCATGCGCTGTGGGAGACCTGTCGTACCGTGGTTTGAAACTGTGGGGACGTCTTCCAATTGACAATCCGCCTTCCCTTTTCGAACTCTCCGTTTCTTCTTTTTCTGCTCCCTCTGAGGAAACAATGCGGACAATTTCGTTTGGGGTTCGATTCTCGTAAAAAATATATTCATTGGCCATAAGATCAATTTTTGACAATACTTACCAAAACCTAATTGAATTGAATAGAATTGTATACACTTCTTTATTTGAATGCTTCTAATATCATCGATATTGTATTTTTATTGATCTTGCATTATTTAACCCAATAAGGCTATAGTTGTGAATCTTAGTAAAATTATGTGACAGGAAAGTTTCCGATAAGCATCAATCATACATAATTATCATCTTCTTTCCACAAAAAGGAACATCGTTTAGTTGAAAGACAAATTCAAGTTAATTTTGGAGGCAAAAATATCATAATTTTGTGTTCAGTTTTGTGGAATACCTTTACCTAGATAACCTACCAAATGATGAAACTATGAAGATAAAATTAAAGAATTATTTGGAATTAATTTCCTTAGAAATGTGCGGAAAAATGGTGCCCATGCAGCACCATCAAAGTGAATCATGCCAGTGCAGTGTGCCATGAGCAGCAAAAAACACAAATTGTGCTAGCGGGGGACAATTTATAGCCTGGAACAATTGATCTTACTTGTGTGGGTGAGCAACAATGTATAAGACCCTGTGGCACATGATTTAGAGCAGCTCAATGAGTAGAATTACGCATTATTCTGATCATCTTTACTTCCGCTCACCTTTCTAAACGATGAAAATTCTCGGTTTGGAATTAGTGTAAAGATGTTACAGCAGAATGTTTTTAGATTGTAGAATCAACTACCTATACGTAAATACGAACGAAGGGGTTCGTGGATAATGAAACTTTATGAGTACCTAGGTGATTAGTTTGGAAGACGGTGGCTAACACAGAAACTACACCGAGAAACTCAGTCGACTCTAGCGCTATCTGCTAACAAGAGGTTTTCACTCCCCTACAATTGTTAACGTCCCTTGTTGGAGAACCTGTCGCAACCAGTTAGGCGAGTGCTTTTGACGGAAGAACTTCATTATCAGGCCATAGAGAGTACCAGTCAGTTAGAGGTTCTATTTATGAAATCTGGGTGAAAGGGAAGTGACCAGACCTCGAGGTGAAAGGATCATCAAGTCATCGAGAGAGGACTAAGTCAGTCACTGGTTCTATTAATAACTTTTGGTTGGAAGGGAAGGAACCAGGTTAAGTGGTGAAAGGGGTGTAACCAGGTCAAGGTACTGAGAGAGTACGATAGTCAGTCTGTGGTTCTATTTGTAACGTAAGGGTGAAAGGGAAGTAACCAGGCCAAGTGGTGAAAGGGAAGTAACCAGGCCAAGTGGTGAAAGGGGAGTAACAAGACCAAGATGTAAGGTGAGTAATCAGACCAAGGTGTCAAGAAAGTATGGAAGTCAGTCAGTCGTTCAATTTGTTACGTTTGGGTGAAAGGGAAGTAACCAGATCATGGTGTCAAAGGAGTAACCAGGCCAAATGGAGAATGGGAAGTAACCTGGTCATGGTTTCAAAGGAGTAACCAGGCCAAGTGAAGAAAGGGAAGTAACAAGGTCGTGGTGTCAAAGGAGTAACCAGGTCACATGGTGAAAGGGGTGTAACCAGGTCGTGGTGTCAAAGGAGTAACCAGGCCAAGTGAAGAAACGGAAGTAACCAGGTCAAGGTGCTGAGAGAGTTCGAAAGTTAGTCTGTGGTTCTATTTGTAACGTAAGGGTGAAAGGGGAGTAACCAGGCCAAGTGGTGAAAGGGGAGTAACAAGACCAAGATGTAAGGTGAGTAATCAGACCAAGGTGTCAAGAAAGTATGGAAGTCAGTCAGTCGTTCGATTTGTTACGTCTGGGTGATTGGGAAGTAACCAGATCATGGTGCCAAAGGAGTAACCAGGCCAAATGGAGAATGGGAAGTAACCTGGTCATGGTTTCAAAGGAGTAACCAGGCCAAGTGAAGAAAGGGAAGTAACAAGGTCGTGGTGTCAAAGGAGTAACCAGGTCACATGGTAAAAGGGAAGTAACCAGGTCGTGGTGTCAAAGGAGTAACCAGGTCACATGGTGAAAGGGGTGTAACCAGGTCAAGGTGCTGAGAGAGTTCGAAAGTTAGTCTGTGGTTCTATTTGTAACGTAAGGGTGAAAGGGGAGTAACCAGGCCAAGTGGTGAAAGGGGAGTAACAAGACCAAGATGTAAGGTGAGTAATCAGGCCAAGGTGTCAAGAGCGTATGGCAGTCAGTTTGGAGAAAGGGAAGTAACAAGGTCGTGGTGTCAAAGGAGTGACCAGGCCAAGAGGAGAAAGGGAAGTAACTAGGTCGTGGTGTCAAAGGAGTCACTAGGCCAAGTGGAGAAAGGGAGGTAACCAGGTCACCTGGTGAAAGGGGAGTAACCAGGTCACGTGACGAAAGGGGGGGGCCAAGGACTTTTGCCTTTCCCATTGTTAAGTCCTAATAATATCACTTTCTGACTTGCTAAGTGGTAAACAGCTAAGTGGTAGTGGCCCCTTCCTTTCTAATTCCTTCACTTTACCTTAACACAGATGTTATAAATAGAAACACTAATTGACTCTAGAACTCTCTCCATGGGTTGAAGATGATGTCCTCAAACCAAGAGCGCTCGCCTCCTGTACTCCACTTGCATCTCCTTTTCTTTCATCAGTTAAGTAGAGGAAGGAGAGATGAAGCATAGCATGTACCAAATACTACATTGGCCTACTAGATCAATGTGCCACAGCTTGTTTAGTACCTACTCCGATACCCACGTAATGAGATTACTTGAAGAATGATCATTCCTTGATGAGTGATTATGATGGAATGACATAAAGATGAGAACCAGGCGATAAATTCATCAGTCGCTCATAGGAATAACATTCATGCGTCATACAACCATTTTCAATACAAACAATATTAGGAAATTCGAAAGCTGGCCACCAACGATGGCAAGGGTTTTTTAAAAATAGTATTCAAATAAAAAATGAAAATACGGCAGCACATCGACTCAAACAAAAGGGCTTTCAAAGGTAGAAATCACAATCAGTATTTACAATTATCCATCACTTATGGGGTGGTGATGGTTCACAATCGACCATTCTAGAATACAAAACATCAGTGTCAGCAATATGTCTCCCCAGTCGATGTCCAATTCGACTAGCTTTACCTAAAACTTTGCAACACCTTACTAAATATCCTTTCGTCGTATTTATTGAAAAGTATCGTAACTACACGAAATTTCCCCTTTCTTGCTATTACATGAAAAAACCAGGTTTGTTCCAACTGCAGAAAATCGATCTAAATCGTACAGTTCAAGGATGTAAATGGGTTCGAAAGGTTTTGATACGTCCAAATTCTATTTTAGGTTAGTTCTAGAATGTTTTCTTTGGGAAACTACGAGTTATAGGGTACTGGGATCAGAAATTGATCGGGTTGGATGAAGAAATGTGGCGTTTAGTTTCAAAACCAGCTCAATCGATCATTTTTCAAAAATAACTTTGTTTTGGTTTTTTACAAAGTCCGCTCTGCAACCTCCCAAAATGATTCTCACCGAACCCAGTTCCATTCCCTGGAGGGACAGCAGTGTGGCTACAGTTGTTGATGCGTCGTTGTTAGGCGGTAGACTTTGGACCGACCTCTGCGGGGATCGTGAGTTCAAGGCTCATCGCCGGCAGCGTGCGTTTTTCAGCGACTGGGACTCTCATCGCTCCTCTCGTCCCACCCCAGGGCAGTGAGGCAATGGGAAGCCATGAGCAAAATCATCAGAACGAATTCTGATCTTCCCTTTGGAAAACTGATGACATCTGCGATGCCAGGAATGGCAGTCAGACGAAAATCCAACCTGAAATGGTTGTTTATTTTACTTGATTTACTTACAGTTCTATCCCCCAGAAAAATGACCTTGAAAAACACCCTATCCAAGCTTACAGAAACTGCCGCTTGGGGCGCTTTGAGCTCCTGTGGTTCACACCTCTCATTAGTCTGCTTTTGTTTTTGTGGGTCTTCTCTGGTTTGTTTTGGTGATATTTCGTTGGTGATTGAAGTGCTTTTATGCAACATTGTAATTTTAAAATGGATAAATATCCTGAGGAAGATCAAGGAAAACAGCTGTGAATCTTGCCAAGTGGGCAAGAGGAAGACTAAAACTTCCAAGGTATGTTTTTCCACTGATATTCGAGCCCAGGATTGTCTGGGCTATGCTTTTCTATGCTGAGCTATGCTTTTGTAGTGAACAACTCATACATCGCAATATTGCAGTCTTCCACATCAGGTTGTTTTATGAAAATAAGTTGAAGCTTTGTTTTGTTTACAAAACTAAAACCAAACCATAAAAATGTGTTTTTTACGACCTTTTTCAGCAAAGTCTGTAATATTTTAAATGAACAAGAGCTTTAAATCCAATTCACTACTTTCTTGAAGCAATAAATCTCAGAATAAGACAAAGTTAAGCTTAAAAAATGTTGAATTTTACAGAAAAAATTAGAAAAATCACCCAAATTGCTGAAAACTCAGCTCGATAAAAAAAACTTTGAATGTAACCCCAATTGGACCATGGTGCCCAATTGGTGTTATTATTGCTGCTTGTTATTATTGCTGTTTGTTATTATAATTGTTATTATTGCTGCTTGTTATTGGTGTTATTATTGTTACTCATTGCCGGCAGCGTGCGTTTTTCAGCGACTGGGACTCTCATCGCTCCTCTCGTCCCACCCCAGGGCAGTGAGGCAATGGGAAGCCATGAGCAAAATCATCAGAACGAATTCTGATCTTCCCTTTGGAAAACTGATGACATCTGCGATGCCAGGAATGGCAGTCAGACGAAAATCCAACCTGAAATGGTTGTTTATTTCACTTTATTTCCTTAAAGTTCTATGCCCTAGAACAATGACCTTGAAAAACACCTGATCCAAGCTTACAGAAACTGCCGCTTGGGGCGCTTTGAGCTCCTGTGGTTCACACCTCTCATTAGTCTGCTTTTGTTTTTGTGGGTCTTCTCTGGTTTGTTTTGGTGATATTTCGTTGGTGATTGAAGTGCTTTTATGCAACATTGTAATTTTAAAATGGATAAATATCCTGAGGAAGATCAAGGAAAACAGCTGTGAATCTTGCCAAGTGGGCAAGAGGAAGACTAAAACTTCCAAGGTATGTTTTTCCACTGATATTCGAGCCCAGGATTGTCTGGGCTATGCTTTTCTATGCTGAGCTATGCTTTTGTAGTGAACAACTCATACATCGCAATATTGCAGTCTTCCACATCAGGTTGTTTTATGAAAATAAGTTGAAGCTTTGTTTTGTTTACAAAACTAAAACCAAACCATAAAAATGTGTTTTTTACGACCTTTTTCAGCAAAGTCTGTAATATTTTAAATGAACAAGAGCTTTAAATCCAATTCACTACTTTCTTGAAGCAATAAATCTCAGAATAAGACAAAGTTAAGCTTAAAAAATGTTGAATTTTACAGAAAAAATTAGAAAAATCACCCAAATTGCTGAAAACTCAGCTCGATAAAAAAAACTTTGAATGTAACCCCAATTGGACCATGGTGTCACTAGTGTCACCGAAAACATCCCAAGAACTCCACAGCAGTTCCAAGGTGTCACTGGAGTAACAAAAATTAAGTTTCAATTTTAAATTTGATGTACCTACAACAGCGTTTTTTTTGGGCCTTTGGAAGTCTCAAAATAGACTTATGGCAAACATTTCCAGAGAAATCGACGAATTTGTCATTTTTTTTGCTTCTAGTTTTTATAAAATGGTTAAAAAATTCAGCACTGTTCATTAGTTTTCAAATTGCAATTTACCTAATTCTAGTAGATCTGGTGACACCTTGGGACAGCCATGGAATTCATAGATTCATAGATTTTGAGTGACACCAGTGACACTGTGGTCCAATTAGGGTTAAAAAAACTTTACAAAAATTAATGTCAATATCAACTCAAATGAAAAAATTTTAGACCTCTTTTCTTTTTTTTTTTCGAAAAAAGCATAATTCGTTTACCTAAATTCAAAGGAACGGACGTGAGACGTTTTCCGTCTTCCCGAAGAGCTGGTTTTGCTACTAAACGCCTCAAATGATCTCAAACCACCCAGTTTTAAGAACTGAAAGTGAGCAGAATCCGTTCATGTACCACCTGAGGTTGAAGTTGAAACAAACCTTTCAACTCTGACATGCTCATGATGCAACTCAATAAGTTCTAGTTCCTATCTCATTGTTCATAATTTAATCGTTTTTCAGCACACAAAAAAGGAATATTCCTTCTGATTGTTCGTTTTCTACCAAATGACTAGTAATATATTTTTTTTCATCCTACAAATTTTTGTAACGAGATCGTCTAAATAGGTAGTATGCTACGAGTGCGAAACAAAATTACGAAGGCTTACAAAAAAGGTCTGACACAGCTAAATTAAAGACTAAAAAAATACTTCAAAGAACATACAATACAAAAAAATAAATACAGTAAAAAAAGGCGCATACAGTTAGTGACACTCGCGAGAGGCAGAGTTTGGCGGAATAATGAAAATGCGTCCAGAGGGAGGAAGGGAGATTGATTTTGAAAAAGTTTTTCTCGGTTGAAAGGATAGAGCACCTACGCAGGATGACTTAGGAGTATGTGGAAGCCTATGAATAAAACATAACGGTCCTACAGTATCTTTCTATTCTCCATCCTGCTGCCTCACCTCCTGCCTCAATAAGAATTACAGCGTCCTAAAAGTTTCGCTGGGAGGGGAAGGGAGAAAAAGGTACGAAAAAAGTTGCCACTTCAGGTTCGTCCTTCTCCCGAAAAAAAAAACCCTAGTAGAAGAGTTCATAAGTGTCTTCGGATTCACTTATGCATGGACCCCAGAGGTGCAGGAGGGAAGGAACTACAGCGCCATCTTGTGGATATATTGAGGATCAAGGGCACATGGTAACAACTTCTACCCCACATCCTTCTTTTTTTCTTGGCCGTCTTGACTTCAACTAAACCTCCGACATTTTCAACGTACTTCCCTTTCAACAGGAGGTATCAACTTTTTTGCCTGTAAAATATTTCCATGTGGGTACCTTTTTTTCTTCTCTCACCCCCGCAAAAGCAGCGAAAAAGTTATAAAGTTAAAAGTCTTCGGGATTTGTGGGGAGTGAAGATTGGATGATGGAAATTGGTGGGATCTATTCTGTTCCTCGGAGAATTAACCTCGTAAACTGGATGAAGAAAAAAAAGTTACTCCGAACATGATAAAGTTGGTGAGAAGTATATAAAGCGAGTTTATATGCAGACTGTGAGCCTTGGAAGGCAAGTTCGAACGTGTTTCTTCTTGATGAAGTTACATGGTGTGATTTTTTCCCTATCGAAATTTCGTGTTTCAAACACACTTATTTAAACTTAGTTCAACAGATCTTTTGTTTGACACAAGTACGAGTAAGGTGCGTCGGAGGAAGTGCAGAGTATAATTTGCATAGTTCAACTTTGGTAGACCCCGAGAAACTCATTTTTAAAGCTAGATTTGTTTTCCTTCTTTCATTACACCCCTCGGACTATCCTCTAACCAGTTTTGTAGTTATTTAAAGGTTATTTTGAGATATACTATAATGGTTTCTCGAGCAATACTATAATTTTTGACCGTACTCCTCACTTACCCCACCTAAATGGGGTAAAAAGTCTGCCAAGTGGGTGTGGCACATAGCTTCCAGCTTCCTTGTATCCATAACCCGATGGTATAGATGATCCGATGCATAGTGGTTGATATCAAAACATCAATCTCTGAATACCTTGCACTAACCTTTCAATTTGGGGGAGTGGGGTGTGTGTGTGTGCATGATTTTCATATGGGGCCATCTCCACCACAACTCGCTTAATTCCAGAACTTTTCATCAAAATCAGATGGGAAAGGGAAATATGGAAGTTATGGCTGTAACAAGAAAACACATTTCCGCATGCGCAGTAGCATTTATCAGTTGGGGGCAATGACTTTCATTATAGGGGACCATCTCCACCCCACACACCTGGTGCACACAATCTAATATTCATTTTCTTTGACACGTAAACTACCTACTGTAATGACTATTTCAATGTACTCTGTATAATGGCAAATAAAATACTCTCTCTCTCCCAAGTTGAGACCTCCTCTTTCATTCTCCCTGCATACTGGAGTTAATATCTAGACAAGAGTAGAAAGTTCCCAGTAACATTAAAAGTGCTCAAGTTCACAACATGAGTAGATGAAAAATACATAGTATTATGCTTGAGTGTAAGCTCCGTACCTTGGTCATCCATTTAGGGGGAAGTTCGGGACTCCACACTTGCCCCTGTTTCTTACTCTGCACTTCCCCCCATAGGAGGAAAAAACGAGGAAAGTGCAGAGGGGGTCTTATTTTCAAAATAACCAAAGTTAGAACAAAATTTCATATGTACAATAAAAGTGTATAATTACCTTGCCAGTCATTAGCAATACCCAAGTAGAGGCAAGTTGAACTCGGGTCGAAAAATGGTTGATCACCTCGACCTCACAGATGAAAACACACGTGGTACATCATAACCTCACTATGAAGGTTACAGCCGATATGAGTACACTCTAGTGGTGTTTTATGAAACTTAACGTAGTTCTCTACAACACCCACAGAGGATACTCATGTCAGCCCTTATGTTTGCTTGTGAAAGGTATACTCCCCACTTACTCCATTTCTGCACTTACCCCGTCGCACCTTACCTCCAACATCACTGGGTCATTGTCGTCCTACCATTCCCCACTGACGATGCAAAAACAAATTCTAACATCACATTCGTATCCCAAGCCCCAGAAATGTCCGTTTGATGACTAACCCAGAACGAGGAACGAACGGACTGAGACCCCCTTAATATTATAGAAAACATTAAACCAAAATGAGGCATTAAAATAGAGTGAGCTGGGGGAGAATAGACTTGGAGGCCAAAATACACCCCAAATTTCACCAATTTGAAACATAACTCTTTTTTATGTTTTAACGCATGTAAACAGTAGACAGGAGGTTAAAATACAATAAAGTAAATTACATATTGATTCAAAAAAGCTGGACTCAAAGAAGTGTTGAATCATCAAAAATTAACGTCCCTCGACCGGGGATCGATCTCCTATCGTTCCGATTCTGAATCGGAGCTCCTACCACATTCTTAAGTACTCCGTTATCTAGTCAGGGCGGTGAGAGGCTGCTTTGGCCGGCGTTTTACAAACCATTGAGAACGCATATTTTTGACTGGCTTCGGAGTTTTTGTTATTGTTCTTTATTGACAGGGCGGGGGATCTGCTGACCTCAACGTTTGTCCGAATAGGCGGTGGCTCGACTCGTGTCTTGGGAGGGAGTTGTTTTGATGACCTAATCTTAATGAATTATTGTTTCTCTGAGAAATGCTGGGGAGACCATTCGGGTCCGGTACCGACTGCGCCATACTGTTGAATCATCAAAAATTAACTTCCCTCGACCGGGGATCAATCTCCTATAATTCCGATTCTGAATCGGAGCTCCTACCACATGAGCTAAGGAAGCGAATGGACAGAAATGCGAAGAGGTCGCTGACCACAACAGAAGTAAAAAAAATATAAAATTGGACTAACGGGGAGGAGAATTATGATAAGTTAAATACACACTCTGGACGCATCTCATTATTCACTTGGACACAATACAACGCACACAGTGGCAAACAACGCTCGAAGCAATTTTATGCTTCTCAAAACCATACAAAGAGAAAACAGGAACTGCTTTTACCATAATCGTTGTTGAAACCTACGATTAGAATGCCCTAACGTTATACAATACAAAGCAATAATAACATTTCAAATAGAACTAAGAGAATTATTAAGTAGATATTGAAAATAAAAATTTGAATACTTGTGTTTTCAACTTGAGTCGAATTTCAGGTAGATGTTCGCTATAAGGATCGAAATTTTCATTTGAGCAAGATCCTGTTTTCTACGGCTGTAGCAGCGAAATCATTGCAGAAAATGGAGAAAACCAAGACAAACAGGTGCTAGAAAACACAACTCAACACGGGATGAAATGATAACAAAAATCCAAGACATTAATTGAGGAGGTGCAGAACGTTCATAAAACGGTACAAATCAACAACAATCACAACGCATAACCCAAACGAAAAAATGAAAAGAAAATACTGCCGGGAGTTGCGGTAGCTCGAGGGCACTCGCGGAATTACGCGTTCGTCGTCGAAATTAAATTAGGCAATTCGTAAATACTATTAGGTACCTTGAAAATTCAGGTAGGTTTGACGTTCGAACGCCATTTCACGAGTGCCCGCTCTAACTAGGATACCGTGTGTTGCTTCATTGCCGAAAGGTGAGTAAAGAAAGTAATAGGTTGGAAGTAGAAATGACATGGATGTGCTAATAAAAGTTCAAAATTAGCATTCTAATAGAAATTCGTCAATTTTGGCGAATAATCAGTATTGGGCCAAAATAGGCAATATTTCTGAAATCGAAAAAAATAGATTTTTTTTTTCAATTTTCTAAATTAATAAATTCATCGAATTTGTTACGTAATTTCGTTTCAAGAAACTCAGCAGGAAGCATCGCTGGTAAAGAACATAGTCCCCAAAATTGGGCTGAAAGTTATATGGATGGAACAGAGAAAAACACCAACAATGTCACTTTTTTCAAAACTGAAAAACAACGTAGGTCCCTAATTTTGAAACCAAAGTATAGTACCTAGCTAAGACAACTGTTGTAGAATCAAAATCCCAAAAAGGAAATTTTTTGGATTGAAATTTTTTTTTTCTCAATTAAATTTTTAAAATTTGTCAAATTAAAATTGAGCTGATACAATATTGAAAATGTGAAAACAACTGGGAAATCCACATTCAAAAAGTGGTTAACATTAAAACGAAATAGGCATTTTTTCCAAATTCCTAAAAGAAATAAATTCCTCGAGAATCGCTCGTTTTTTCGTTTCAGGAGACTTAGCAGGAAGCATCGCTGGTAAAGAATATAGTCCCCAAAATTGGGTTGAAACTTATAAGGAAGGAACCGAGGAAAACACCAACAATGTCACTTTTTCAAAATTGAAAAAAAAAAACGTAGGTTCCTAATTTTGAAACCAAAGTATAGTAGCAAAGGCAACTTTTAGAGTCAAAATCACGAGAGAAGGAAATTTATTTGATTTTTTCTCAATGTAATTTTCAAAATTTGTCAAATTAAAATTGAACTGATACAATATTGAAAATGTGAAAACAACTGGAAATCCACAGTCAAAAAGTGGTTAATTTTAAAGCGAAATAGGATTTTCTTCAGTTTCCTAAATTAATAAATTCCTCGAGAAGCGTTGGTTTTTTCGTTTCAGGAGACTTAGCAGGAAGCATCGCTGGTAAAGAATGTGGTCCCCAAAATTGGGTTGAAACTTATAAGGAAGGAACCGAGGAAAACACTAACAATGTCACTTTTTTTTCAAAACCGAGGAAAAACGTAGGTGATTTTTGAATAAAATAATAGTGCTAGCAAAGACAATTTTTGGAGTCAAAATCACGAAAAAGTGAAATTTTTTGGATTTTTTTTTGTCAATGAAACTTTAAACATTTTACAAATTAAAATTAGGCAGGTACAATATTAGAAACGAAAACACCACTGGAAATTCCCATTTAAACAGCGAGAAAACGTCGTTAACAGTCGTCTAAAATGACACCACAGGAAATATCAAAAGTAACTGAGGAGTCTAGTTTTCAGCCTCCTACGTGTTTTCGAGGTTATTGAATTCAAACTGGGAGTTTTCAACTGAGTTTTGAAAAATGATTCTTTTTGGGATAAAAATTTGGGGATTTTTCGAAATTTTATGTAGTTTTTATTGTAATTTTTGTATTTTTAATTGGAAAATATTTTACAAGGGGGGATATGAAATGGCGTGCCCATGGGTTTTTGAGAAGGTACTAAAAATGAATCTGGAGTTTTCCAGGCAAAGAAAATCCTCAAGGAAACCCATTCTCTCATTTAAACATAATTATTTTCTTCGGTTTCATAGAATTTGAACATAATTTTCTTTATTGTAGCTAAGTTTATGAAACACGATGAAATAAAAAAATGTTGAACTTACATTTATGAGTGATATTAGGTAGAAAAAGAAATTTTAGGACTTTCAGGTAGGAAGCAGCCTATGATTTGTGGGACTCCATCATGTAAAATTTCCATTTCCCCAGAGTTTCTATAAGAATTTACTTCAGTTACCTAATGAAACGATCAAGTGTACAGTGGTGGTTAATCAATAAGGCATACCTCCCCATTTAACGATCAAATCACATAAGCCTATCATAATTCCTGTTCAAATTCTCATAAAGTCGACCTTAGAAATCAAATCATTCTCCAATAACGAAATGGGAGCCATCTGCGTTTTAGGGATGGATGCAAGTTATGGCTGTTACAAGGTTGCTACGCGCAGAGGTTATATTGATCCAGGTGTGATGAATTTCATAGGGGATCATCTACACCTCAACAACAATAATCCCTGACAATTTCATTGATTTTGGATGGAAAATGTAGAGGCCTAAATCAGGAAGGCGTAAAACGAGAGCGAAAATGTTGATTTTGGAGAACATTTTTTATCAACCTTGAAAAGTGAAAACATTGCTTACCTTGGTAGACTCGGAAGTAAAAAAATTTTTTTTTCAGGTAAAATAGGGATTTTTTTTTACATTTTCGTGCCAACAATTCGATCTTCCTTGTATGGAAATCTTTAGAGACGATTCAGCCTGGGATTATATCAATTTGGTTCCTACTTCGATCCATCATTCCAAAATACCGAGTATCTTCACTCAGAGTCGAACGACGCATTGATATTTTTTTCTCGAAAAAAGTGACATTAGTGGTTCATTTTCTGTTGTCCTCAAAACACAATAAATTGTCGGGATGAGTAGGTTCCTCAGATGTCTTCAAGAGAGTTCAAAACCTGACCTGGCCTGATAGTATGCAAGCATTCCAAGTTTTGAAATACGTACTTCTCACCTTTCGGCAAAGTGCTGAGCTCGTGATGTGAAAATATTGACTAAGAGATTATCATCATTTCAGTCTTGACTTATTTAAAAGGAAAAAATCGACACTCTCAAAGAACTTTGAGTAGAAAAAGGGGTTTTTATAACATTTTCCTCTCTCTTTCTCTAGATCGTGTTCGAACTCTAGTACCTACGTACTTAAATCGAGGCTACGCTCTGCGGTACATGATTAGGTGGGGTTCTTTTTTGAAGGGGTGCGATTTCGGATTAGACTCGGGTGGGGGGTTGGAGTACCATTGCGGCGAGCCTCACCTTCATGGCGTCGGGGCTGGGGGCGGTGATGGAGTGCGGCCCCGACCTGTAGAGCGGCTCAGGCCGCGGCGGCCCCTCGACCCGCCCGGGAACGCCGACCATGTTCGTCTTCCTCGGCCCCATCATGCTCGACATGTCGCTCTTTTCGCTGGAAAAACAAAAAAAAACCATGTGGTAAGAGTAATCAGAAATTTGAGGGAGAGAGAGAGAGATAAAAAACGCTGCAAATTAATTACACAAATAATGTTTATTATTTTCTGTATAGGTACAGGGTGGGTTCACCCCCCTTCATTTCCGCAAAATACAGCGTAAAAACTTCCGACCAACGCAATTCTTCGTGATTTTTTGTGAGGATCTCAGGAAAAATACTTTTGCGCAATCGTGCGCAATTGACACTAACTTCATTTTTTTCAAATGGAACCCTTTTTTTATTACAGATTCGGATTTTACGTCAAATTTCACGAAAAATTCATACCCGAATCGATTTGTTTTATTGCGCGCAACCTGGCTTTTTGAACGCTCTTGCGCAACTCCACAATTTCGCAAAAATTAGGTTTTGGAGAACCCTAACTGTGGCACATGTCTTTTCATCATTTTTTTACGCTGAATCACAGGGTGTCATCCGTTTTCCAATTTGACTGGAATGTTTCTAAATGGCGGCCGAAAATTCGGTTGTTTATAGTGAAAAATCGCTCTTTTTTTAAGCTTTAGGAATTATTAGGCAATTTTATTTAGATCAAGTTTGGTCGTGCTGTCAGTTTCCACATTGAACTCAGTTTTTACGATATTGTGTCCCACGGAATGGTTACACCCCCTTCATTTCCCCAAAATACAGCGTAAACATGATTTTGACCACAAACCTGATGATTTCATGAAAGAAATATTCCTCTTTCCTCTTGAAACCTTGGCCTTCCTCAAAACAAATGACACCCTGTGATTCAGCGTCAAAAAATGATGAAAAAAGATGTGCCACACTTAGGGTTCTCTAAAACCTCATTTTTGAGCAAATGTGGAGTTGCGCAACTTAGAGCGTTCAAAAAGACAGGTTGCTTTGGAAAGTAGCTTATTGACCCTTCAACTGACCTCATGAAAAAAAGGGGGGGAGGAAAAAACATCGTAAATAGCGATACAGAGCGACTAATGTTATCACTTTCAAGGGCATGTATATTAAATGCATATTATGCTGTTAGCGCCCATTCTGTGGAAACTACCAGACGTCCACCAGGCCTCACGTTTTTACTAACCATTCACAGATAGTTTTCGCCTCTGAGGTAGGGGTCGATACAAATATCGGTATCGATACCACCGATATATCGGAGTATCGATAACGATATTTGTATCGATACTTTTGATAAAAAAACTCATACCGATATATTGGTATCGATACTTTTGCCTAAAATATCGGAGGTATTGATACTTTCTTGACGATATTATCGATATTTTGCCAAAATGGAATAGTAAAAAAAAAAAAAAAAAAATACCAAATATCAAGTACCGATATCGATCCGAGTAAGTATCGATCGAAACGATATATCGCCTCCAATATCCTTCATCGATAGTCAAAAATTTTCCACAGGTAACCCTGTAACCTCGCATTTTTTGCGGTTTTCACATGGACCTAGGATACTAGGTCCATGGGTTTTCATTTCTCTGGGTTTCTTGGACATTTCGAGTTCCTTCTGACCATTGTTTTACTTTCCGGTTCACAACAATTTTTTTATTTACTTTTTTAAAAATTCCAGTATAAATTCACTTTACGCCAAATTTTTGTTTTCATGATTCGATAATAAATATTATTAATTTGTAATGTAACTGATTTATTACTTGATCTTTTCCATTTGTAGTGGATGAAAAAATCATTTCATTGAACGGAGAATTCTTGGGAATAAGAATTGGAATAAATATAAAATGAAATAATCATTAATTTTTATTAAATTTTAAATTATTGACTTTCATAACATTTTAAATTACCACTGACTTCAACTACATTTTAAATTATTGACTTTTATTAATATATTTATAATGTTAATATTTATAATTCTTGATTAATGGAGTTTTTATTTGGTTTGCGAAAACTTTTTGTGGGTTGATTTGAAGTATTGATAGTATCGTCCTTCGAGCCCTGAAAAACGTAATACATTTGCCGAAAGCTCAGCAAAGAAGGAGTTTATTCTAGTTCACCCTAATTAGTTGACGTAGTGTTGTTGGATCTACATATTTGCCATCCTGTGTACTATATGAATTGGATTGGATGGATCACTTCAACAGATGGCTGCGAACAGATCGCTGTAACCAATATTTTATCAAATATGCCATTTCCTTAACCAGTTGGTATTTCCACAAACTACAAAGTTCTACGTTCCTCATTTTAAAAAGTGGCAAACACTCAATAATTTGTGACCTACATACCAAATACATTTTATACTATCAAAAGAATTTTTCACATTTAAAAAATTAAATTCGTTGCTACCGTATTCGTTAGAGTGAATCAAAAGTAAATAGATTGTTCAGTAGAGTGAATTAACACCGCTAATAAACTACAACCTCTGTATGACAGTCTCCCGATTTTCGGTACCTCGGTTATCGTAATCTGTGGGAGTTTTGGCCATTTTAAATGAGTAAGGTCAAAAACAAGAAAAAATCATATTAGTGAGAAATACAACTATTGCTTATTAGGACAGGTATATAACTCGACGGGAACTTCGAATACCCATCTAATTCTTACACATAAAAGGGCAGTTACTAGAATGTGTGTAAGTACTTCTTACTCGTACATGACAAATGGGTAAAAAGGTCGGAGGGTCAGGGAGGGTGACCCAAAGTACGACGTGCAGCAACCAGAAAGGCCCTTTTGTTATGTTAATGTTCCGCCACCCCTGCTTAGTGTAGTTCTCGAGCCTCTCAGATACGCCACGCCTGGCCAAACCTCTCTAACACGACCGGCCTCAGAATTAGTTCCCTTTTGTATGTCCGGGAGACGTTTCCTAAGGGCTTAGGGAAGGGGATGGGGTTTACTTCCGAGCCTGTAAGGGAGCGAGGGGTAACCGACAACCACCATACAGGAGACCACTGAAGCCCTAATATCGACGACGAACTTGAGTCCCGTTACCTGGATTTGGGATGCTAATTGGAAACGGTTAAGGTCACCCACGACTTTCGTGATGGAGCGAGTTTACAAATACAAATAATACTCTGAATTGATTGGATGAGTCTACATTGTTAGTAGTTTATATCGTGTTATACGAAATATCGAAGTTATTGGGGTTAACTCGGCTGATCCACGCCATGACAGCTGAATCAATCATAACTAGACGGCTGAATTAACCCTAACACTGTGCAGAAATCCGTGGTTGAATAGCAGCAGGCTCTATATTTCCAACACATTAACAATCTAAATTATTTCAACACATCGAGTCTACAACTCAACATAAGACCACCAGTTTTTAGGACCTACCACTGTAAGACTTGGGCGTCCTTATGCAATCGATCTGGGGTGAAGGAGGACAACACTCAACAGAAAAAAAATAACCACACAGTAATCCGTTTTAGACCATTCTGAATCCAAATCCGCAAAAAACATAGATGTCTGTGTTTTTTTTTATTATTTATTTATTTATTTTATATACTTTTATTCACGCCTGCGCCCTTGGCGATTACAGGCGGTACATCTTAAATGTTTAATTTTTAAAAACATTTTTAAAAACAGTAAGTTATTGGTACTTAATTATTATGTCACCTCGATAACAATAATGATAATAACATTTTAATTTAACAGATCGAAATCCATTTCATTTAAAAATATTAACAGATCTTCCATTTTTTTCTTAATTAAAACTTGGAATGTTATTGGCCACAAAAAACCTTCGAGCATACACTTCCGCTCCAGTCCAGCCCGCTGACGCCCAAACAATCCACATTCGAACAGAATGTGTCTCCAGTTCTGACAGCTGGTGGGGGAAGCAGGAGCATTCTGAACCGTTGCGGAGCCCAAAACGGTCGAGGTAGGCCCTAGTCCTTCCGTGACCACTGAGCAACAGCGTCAGTCTCCAGGAAATTGGAAGGTCCACTTCTAGTCGCCGCTCAACAGTTGGGAAAAATTCCTTTGTGTTGGTTCCATTCGACGTCTCCTGCCAGCTTCTCTCCCACTCCTGAATGCTGCGAGCTCTCTGGTCCAACTTCACCCTTGACTTGGGCATGAGGTTGAAGCACACTGGAAGATCCTCTCTTGTCGCTGCCTCCTTCGCCCTCCTATCTGCCTCCTCGTTACCATCAGTGCCCACATGAGCCCTTGTCCACTCGATCTTGATCTTCCACCCCTCCTGTGCCAGATCCAGGATCTGTCCGCGAATAAATTCTATGGCAGGATGATGGTTTTTATGGTCTGCCAGCATCTGCAGACAAACCCTACTATCTGTAAATAGCACTGCAGACCGCCACAAGATATTTACTCTCTGCAGACCCAACCACTGCACCGCACGCTGGAGTGCCAAGGCCTCAGCTTGGTTATTCGAGCAATGACTGCCCAGTCTAAATTGCTGATGATAGATAGGGAGGGTTGAGCCAGCATATACCACGAAGGCACACCCAACCCTACCACCCCCCAAGTCACTTCCATCCATTCTTCCATCCATGTGTATGTATGTGTGTGTAGGTGAATGTCTGCGTGTGTGTGTGTGTGTGTGTGTAGGTGAATGTCTGTGTGTGTGTGTATAAACCCGCTACGCAACAAACAATGAATTTCAAATTGTGTAACCATTATATCCTAAGAAATGATTTAGTTAGGAACCTAATTAATTGATGAAAAACGTTAATGAAAACCACTCGACATTTTGTCGCTAATTTACTATACATTTTATCATTTATGTATGAGGACTATTTTATTTTATTGTATTTTGCTACTTAAATAAGGATACTAGGTTCACACCACATCAAAGCCCCGCGCGACTCCTTGTCTTGGGGCTTAACCACAATGTAACTACAAAAATTTAATTTGGTGAATAAAGAAACTTGTAAATTGTGTGTGTGTGTGACAAAATCTTGTGTCGTCTGCCTAGGCCTTAGTTCTCAACCGATTTTCGTGGTTCTTTTTTTGAAAAAAAAAACAAAAACTAATCTAGCGGAAAACTATCTAGTTGTGCACTACGTCGCCAGAATTTCGACTTTTGAATTTTAAGGGGCGCAAAGGGAGGGTTAATGCTCAAAAAACGTGCGTTTGCGGGCATAATCCTGTAAACTGTGCCCAGGCCTCAATTTCCAACCTTTTGAGAATTTCCAATCTTTTGTTCGACTCATAAATCTTCCAAATTGCACACTATTTCCCCGGAGTATCAAAATTCGTAAGAGGAGGGGGAGAGTGGGAGATATTCACAAAATATCCGATTTTTCAATATTTCGGTTCCTTTATAGCTTACTAATTGTATCCAAGCTTTGAAATTGAGATTGGGCCTCTTTTGCGATTCACCCTATTGTTTCTGATTTATCATAGTTCCAACCCTAAAGTTCTCGTAGGGAGCGAACGATTGGTCCTACAGAGCTCCGGGTGGTCTCAAAAAATGCTAAAAATTCAATTCTATTTCAAATTGGTGAAAAACAATACCTTTATTTCGAGAGTTTTCTAGCCAGAGCACTCATGAAAATTTCAACCCTCAATTTTCATCCCTCAGAAGTGACTGACACCAACCAAGAGCCTATATACAAAATTTCATTTATATCGGCCGATGGGAACTAAGGAAAGTGCCGTTTACGACGGACGGACTGCAAAATTTTTATTCGATTTTTGGATTCTACGTACCTTGAAACGTAAACCAACGAGTTTTGAGGGGTATTAAATTTTTTTTTCTCTGGGAGAATCCAAAGCTTCATTATTGAAAATAATAAACCAAAAGTGCCCGGCCAATTCATCTGTCAGAGGAAATTTTCTAATCGGGATCCCTGATGGACCTTTTAATCTGGACACCATACTGGCAACACCAAATTTAGAAGTATACGCCAAATTATTTGATCACATCAAGGATATTAACATTAATTAGTGATCATACATTTGTTATTACAGAATAACGTTATTTTTACTTTTTTATGTTATTTGAGTTTGTTTTCTTTTAATTGTTACTTCATGTGATTTCTGTAAGCATTCTCTGTATTTATGTTTAACAGTCTCGATTTTCATTATTCAAGTTACGGCTATAATCAACAAGAAACCATTAAAGAAAAATAAAATAAAATTAAAATAATGTCACCAATTGTCGGTCAAATACTCCACTGTGTGACTTTGAAGGTTTTGGGCAAAATCTCTCACACCTACTTCAAAATCAAAATGATAATAAAGGATTAAAACCTGGAAGATTGAAAAGTAGGAATATTCATACTGCAGGAAAGTACAACATCGGTGCTTCTCAAGCGTACAACAAAGGCGTTGAAGGCTTTGGAATTGAAAACAAAAAAAATGTTTAAGCTTTTCTCCGGGTAGAAGCTCAAAAAAAAAACCCTTCGAAACTGAAATATCAGCGAGAAAAAAACTTTTTACTCTCAACAAAACTTAGTTCTTGTTGGGAGATCGGTGCCTTCAGCGATTTTTCCCCTTTTGCGGCCGTGGAAAACGAAGATGAGGCGGAGAGGAGAAATTTCCCCCGAGAGAAAACTTGAACCGTCTCGCAAAACCATCCGCTATCTCGTTCTCCTTTCATACTTGACCTCTCTTATTTACTTTGCCCGGCTAATTATTCTCGAGCATCTGGTTTTCTCTGCCTCTTTTCCGCTTCGGGGGGTTTTTCCACGGAGCCCGCTCAAGGCCTTCCCACGTTTTCCTCACGTTTAGCGCTTGTCTGTCTCGCAACTTGAGGTTTTAAGCGAGGGAGTGCGGAGGAGGAAAAACGCTGAAAATGTAAACAACGGCTTATTATTTCTAAATCCTTGGTAAGGATTCTGAGAAGTACTTTGGAGAAGGTCAACAGGAGCCAAGGGACTTTTGGTTTATTATTTTCAATAACGAACCATTGGAATCGAGCAAGAAAAAAATTGCAACCCCCCCTAAAAATTTGATGTTTTACGTTTCAAGGTACGTAGAATCCGAAAATCGAATAAAATGAATTGATCACTCGTCTGCAAAGTTGAAGGTGTGAAGTATATAGGAGGTAGGTGGTACCTACCTAAATTCAAAATAAAAATAAACAGTTTTTAAAAATATGAAACGCATGATTTACGGCGAGCGGTGTTGGAGCTAAAAGGAGTGGCACCCAACAACATCAGGGTGATGGCTGCAACCTTGTCGTGGCGCGGGGAAAGTGCCATGGAGTTGCACGAGTTGGGCATCTCGGTAGGCGTACTCCGTGGTGTCAACACCCGTGTCCTGCTCGGCTCATATTTGAACAGGTGGTCCTTTTTTAGAGGCACTTCCCTTCATCCCTCTCTCCCATCCCCACCTTCCTCTTCCTCCCTCATCCCTTGGGCTGGCGTGACGTCGAGTGGGTCCTGGGCGTTCTCCCTATCAATATTTCATTTGTTTTTTATTTTTTCTATTATGGCGTGCACCCTGCGTCTTTCAGGGGAGTTAAAAAAAAAATGCAAATTATTTCACAAAGGTTAATTAT
Source organism: Apolygus lucorum (assembly GCA_009739505.2). Lineage (NCBI taxonomy): Eukaryota > Metazoa > Arthropoda > Insecta > Hemiptera > Miridae > Apolygus > Apolygus lucorum. The sequence goes on from CM019175.2 coordinate 16,376,022, forward strand.
TTTCCTGTATAGATCACTCGTCTGCAAAGATCACAGCTTTGTCATAGTCACTATTTATTTACTTTGTTTACCAACCAACCATAGGTAGCTACTACCTACGAAAGTTTTAGAGCTAGGGCATTTTTGAAAATTTCAACCCAAAGCATCGTGGCATACATGGAAATTGAGCGTTGAAATTTTCAAAAACGCTTTAGCTCTAAAACTCTCGTAGTTAGTAGGAACCTACGGTTGGTAGGCAAACAAGGTAAATAAATAGTGACTATGGCAAAGCTGTGATCGTGCAGTGCAAATCGGTCCAGGGTTGCTAAAAAAAGTTTATTCTATTTTCGGATTCTACGTATCTTGAAAAATGAACCAACAATTTTTTTTTTTTTTTTTTTGGGGGTTAAAATTTCGTTTTCTTGGTCGTAGCCAAAGGTTCATTATCGAAAATAATAAACGAAAAAAAGCATCAGAAGTACAATAAGTCGACATGAAACGTGAATTTTCTTTGTTATTGAAGTCAGTTTTAATATACCATAATATACCAACATATATTATATTTTAATAATTTGTAGAAAACTTCAAAGGTAGTAGCCAACAAACTGTCGAGTATTGGGAATGGGGTCATTCAACAAACGCTGTTATTACCGAGCTTTCGGAAAATTTACTTCCTTCATCAGGGCCTGAAAAGTACAGGTGAGTTTTTGTGGTTGCTATTTACGCTTTGTTAACATATCCTGTTAAGTTTAAATTTTGATATCATTTTAAGTAGTTGAAGGCACTTTGGGACATTGCGGATATTACTGATGTAGTAGTTATGACTATAGAGCGTGTGATGCTTGTGATTGTGATTGTTGTGATTGAACTTGTTATGACTAGTGTGTTTCTGTTTCTTCCAGCTTCTGTTGCCTGAGTGTGCGCGTTGTATTTTTCAGGCCCTGATGAAGGAAATTAAGTTTCCGAAAGCTCGGTAATAACAGCGTTTGTTGGATGACCCCATTCCCGATACTTGACAGATTGTGCGTGCCGCGAGTGATAAACACAACATCTTGCAGTAGCCAGCAAGGAGTTTCTATTGGAGTTTCATTTTGTAATCCCCAGTTTTTGTGACGATTTGAATTTTTTTTCGTTTTTGCAACAATGTAGAACTGAAATGGGAAGAACTTGTAATGATGATGACTGATATCTCTTTTTTTTAGATCTGATGTTCGAATAAATTACTTTTGAATATTAGAAGACATACACTCAGAAGACATACTAACTCAGAAGGACCAAGAATGGAGTAAAGTATGTTTTATAAGTAGGGACCGCCGGAGAAAGACTGGAAGGTGAGAAGTGTGAAAGAACCGACTTGGTGTGAGATGGGAAGAGCCCTATGAAATACTGCCGCGGGCAAAACGTCGCATTTGCGTCCCTTCGCTGACCCCTTCCCCTGCTCTAGCTTGGCTGTGAGGTCAGCTCCCACATACAAACGAGTCTACCGTCCTCTTGGGATCGAAGCTTTCGCCCAGTCTATTTTATACATAGCGAAATATGAACTGCGGGAATGAAAAACTGTCTGCGGGGACAATGCCGAGACGTCAACCTTATTTCTCCCCGTTCGTCATGTAGGAGTTTTCGTAGCTTCTTCGGCCGGCTGGGACGTTTCCCGTGGGAATCCCAGCGGTCAGCACTTTGTTGAGTTTTATCATATTCGCCTCTCTACGCCACAGGTCGGCTTTGTGAAGGCTGTAGTAGACAGCGCTTTGAATTCATCGATCATGATCCAAGCTTTGTGAATCAATATGTTAGAACTTACACTTGCAGTAACTATTGGGGTTCCACTCAACCTCAGATACAAGGATATTTCAGCCGTTCTTGGGTGGAGAGTACTAATGTGGTTCGCTACCTGGTGAGGAAACAACAGACGAAATATTCAGCTCCAGATTGCATCTAGAGAAGACCATAATTGCATCTTGAGAAGACCATAATTGCATCTTGAGAAGACCATAATTGCATTTGACACTGGAGCGTACTGTTGGTCTATTTCAAAGCAGCGTATGAAACGTGAATCATTAACAGCTCCACTCAACCTCAGATACAAGGATATTTCAACCGTTCTTGGGTGGAGAGTACTAATGTGGTTCGCTACCTGGTGAGGAAACAACAGACGAAATATTCAGCTCCAGATAGCATCTTGAGAAGACCATAATTGCATTTGACACTGGAGCGTACTGTTGGTCTATTTCAAAGCAGCTTATGAAACGTAAATCATTAACAGCTCCACTCAACCTCAGATACAAGGATATTTCAGCCGTTCTTGGGTGGAGAGTACTAATGTGGTTCGCTACCTGGTGGGGAAACAACAGACGAAATATTCAGCTCCAGATAGCATCTTGAGAAGACCATAATTGCATTTGACACTGGAGCTTACTGTTGGTCTATTTCAAAGCAGCTTATGAAACGTGAATCATTAACAGCTCCACTCAACCTCAGATACAAGGATATTTCAGCCGTTCTTGGGTGGAGAGTACTAATGTGGTTCGCTACCTGGTGGGGAAACAACAGACGAAATATTAAGCTCCAGATTGCATCTTGAGAAGACCATAATTGCATTTGACACTGGAGCGTACTGTTGGTCTATTTCAAACCGCTTATGAAACGTAAATCATTAACAGCTCCACTCAACCTCAGATACAAGGATATTTCAGCCGTTCTTGGGTGGAGAGTACTAATGTGGTTCGCTACCTGGTGGGGAAACAACAGACGAAATATTCAGCTCCAGATAGCATCTTGAGAAGACCATAATTGCATTTGACACTGGAGCGTACTGTTGGTCTATTTCAAAGCAGCTTATGAAACGTGAATCATTAACAGCTCCACTCAACCTCAGATACAAGGATATTCCAGCCGTTCTTGGGTGGAGAGTACTAATGTGGTTCGCTACCTGGTGAGGAAACAACAGACGAAATATTCAGCTCCAGATAGCATCTTGAGAAGACCATAATTGCATTTGACACTGGAGCGTACTGTTGGTCTATTTCAAAGCAGCTTATGAAACGTGAATCATTAACAGCTCCACTCAACCTCAGATACAAGGATATTTCAGCCGTTCTTGGGTGGAGAGTACTAATGTGGTTCGCTACCTGGTGAGGAAACAACAGACGAAATGTTCAGCTCCAGATTGCATCTTGAGAAGACCATAATTGCATTGGACACTGGAGCGTACATTGGTATATTTCAAAGCAGCTTATGAAACGTGAATCATTAACAGCTCTGTCGCGGATTTGTTGAACCAGAGATTAACTTATGCGCATGGTGAAGATCAGGATAGCAAATGCCATCAGTCAGGAGGGGGATCAATTTTAGATATCTTGGTTCTGTAATCACTCGGAGAGCAGATTAGCAAAATTAGTTCGTTGATAAATTCAGTGGGACTTGAGGAGTTCGCATGAGTCTTCGGGGTCGGAAGACTGTTGCTCAAAACTGGAGTGAGTAGAGAAGTAACGCTGATGGGGGTAAGCTTCAGTAACGGTTTGTCACACCAGAGAAGAATAAGAACTAAAAACGTTTTTGAGGATGTTGTGATTCAGTGTGTAGAGTCTCAATTAGCGTTGTATGATGCTGAGAGACCGACCGAGATTACCCGATTCACAAGAGCATCAAGAGTTCAACCTACCGAAGCCGGACTCCTCTCTGTATCTAGATCTTGATGACAGTTCTCTCTAACTTTTCTTATCCACCATTCACGTCATGTTCACAGTTTGAAATTTGTAAGACGTCCAAGGCGTCACATTTATCGAAAATTGGAACCTAACATCACCCAATCTCTCTGATGCACATGACTTTTGAAGAATCCCTGAGTGGGACTTGGTGCAACAAATCCAAAAATTCTACTTATTTTACCTATGACCACATAACTTATCTGTACGATACTTTGCCTTTGCAATGGGATGGAAAATTCGTGTAGAGTTCATTTCCTAGTTTGTGAATTATCTACTTTTTGACAGCTCAGGATTAAATAAAAACTAAAAAAGATCAAAATTGACCTTGAGATTTGCGAAAAAAGAAGAATCCAATCAGCAATTTCACATCCCATTTTCGTAAATATTCCTTCATAAATCCAAAACTTAACCTTCTGGTAGTCGCGCCTCCAGCTCGACATGGGTAGTCGCGCGTATGTGTCACATATACAACATAGATCTGAGTCTGTTAATAAGCAAAAACCCAAGGATTAGAGAAAAGATGGTAATGGATCACGATTGAATTCTCCCAAAAATATATTTATCATGAAAAAACGCTCTGTAAAATTTTTTTCGAACGTTGAAGATAACGTAAATAACATGGTTTGGTAACGCCATAAGTGACTATATCACATTTTTCCAAATGTAGAAAATATACTTCTAGGAACATTATTTGATATCCGACATACTTAAAATAAAAGCACGATGGAAAATGCTGAGTCTTAAAGTCTTTTGTCATAATGAAGTAGAATCAGGAGTTCACTAAAAAAATCAACAAAATAATGACAAGCACGAAAAAAAACTTTGGTTAGGTTCATACATGACCAGTTGAAATTTAAGGAAAAATCAAGCGAATTTTACCTCTACCTCTTCTTTAGATACCCATTCGAAAAAATCGCGACCTCTTTATAGGGAACTTAGAAAGAATTAGCAGAAAAATAAAGAAATTTCATAAGGTTTTATTATATCCTAATTATATATTATATAATTTCATACACATATTTTTTCCGGAACGATACTATTGCAAACTTATTAGAAAAGATCAATTTAGAATAAGAATTCAATCTGATTCAAAGTCGAAACGATATTTTTGAGAAAGTAACGCAAATAGTCGCATGTACGAGAGATATACAATTTTCCGTTTTGTCGAAAACAAAATAGCGTGAACGGAGGCCGGAAGTGGACAGAGACCTTCTCTTCAAGAACTAGGGAGATTAAGTGGTGATGACTTAGCCCATCGTAAAGTCAAGTGGTTCAGCTGGGCAATTGAGAAGAGATGTGTATGTGTCACATACGCCCGACTATCGGAAGGTTAAACATCATATAGCTACAATAGTAACTGAAGCTGGCATCATTCCTACTCCCAGTGGAACATAACATGATTCAGTTTAGCTCCTGGTGGTTTGTGTCCTCGAAGATCTTTAAAATAGGCTCTTCTGTCCAAGAAAATGCGATTAAATCTTCTCACGAATCAATGGTTTCTACGTATAAGAATTCTTAACTTACCTTTCCAGGTCTGTTGGCTGGAAATCGCTCCTTCCTGAAATTAAAATTATTTCATTAACTTTCAATGTAATCAGGCTAGTATTTTATTTATGTGTGTGCTAAATTAGTTCTTTGCATTTGCTAACAGAAGTTGTAGATTGCAGACACTAATTTAATCATTATTTTACATCAATGTTATCATTTTTCATTAGGAAGGATTCGTGGTTGTTATTTCGGCCCTTTAAATTGCGGTGTCGTACGAGACAGGTCATGATCAAGTATCAGAGAAAAGTGTTACGTCTGAACCTGCTTGCTCATTTTGTCGGAGGGCATCGAGGGTAATGGAGGCCCTTCTGTCAACGCCACGAACCCCGTCCTGAACAGATTTGTCAGTTTCACTAGGAGGATAAGTGATGCGTGAATTCGAGGTCAGGCGGTGGAAGGTTGATTGGCACTACAGCTATCCCTGTTCAAACTTGTTAGCGTCAATTCCACTTTGATGAGGGATGTTTCCAAGAGCTTTGATAGGGACAGAATAAGGGCGAAAGAGTACACTGATGAACAGAAGTGCTAACTGAAGGCAAAGGGTAACATTACATTTAGCATACTCTAGTTGCACTCAAACTAAAGATAGGTTCGAGGAAAGCGAAACAATGGAAATGATGTTCGACAGACAGCCAGCCAGATACCTAAAACGGTACATGGCCATCGGTGAGGAAGCCTCCAGTATTTCTTTAGAAGGAAGTTAGAATTATTAGAATCAAGGATCCAAATTTCTCCAAACGCTCAACCCTTAATAACTTGTTTAAAAAAAAATGAAAAATAAAAAATCGGGTTTGTTTATTAAATTTAGATTTATTTTGACAAATCTACAGAATAATTGAGCAGATTGTACCTCAAAAGCTCTATTACAGTCGGTCAGCTCAAGAATGATCTTTCTAAGAGCCCCAGCACTATCTGCGTCAGCAGAATCTGTCTTTAAACCCAACTTTGTAGGAGTAAAAGAAGTAAACTTGGAAAAATCCTTGGAGGGATGTTGGGGTCGGGTATTTCTCTTAAAGTACAGAACCAAGGAATAAAATGGAGAAGGTTCACTACATGGAGGGGTCTGTGCTGCCTTGGAAAGTGGCACCATTTCTGACGAGGAAAACCAACTAATAGCCTACAAGGTGAAAAATGTGAGCAGAAGGTACCTCGAAGGCCCTATTACAGTCAGCAAACGGCGATCAGTTTTGGCAAAAAAGTGGATAAATTATTGCAGATGAAAATTGGACAAAAGATACCTCAGGGTATTAAGGGTCAATATGGATCAAATTCCAATCCCACATCATAATACACCCCCACCTATGTAAGATGGACCCAACTATCTATGAGGCTTCTAGAAGATGCGAATTTTGCATGCGTTGGAGAATATTCTCGTAGTTTTCACAAAGAAAAGGGATCAACCGTAGAATTCTACTCCGATTAGAGCCTCTTGTTGGTCCATCACTGCACGGCAAGGAGTTCAGTCTAGTGCGCTATGTGGGAATCGCTACATAAAATAAAGACTCAATCCAAAGAGTACCTAATCAATAATTGATCATGAAAAAGAAATCTTCACAGGATTTCTAATCCTATACAGTCTCTAGAAGAGCGGTCTTTGAAAGTAATTTGTGATGGAGGAAAATAGTGTTCTGATTGAGGGAACTGTTGCGTGTAGTGGAGGCTGCGATTCAAAAAGTGATCAATATGAATACTCAGATTCTCATAGAAAAGGTATGGATTAGAGCCTCTCCGAGTAGAGCCTCTTGTTGGCCCAATCTCTGCACGAAATGGAGTTCAGTACTGCACGTAAAAATAGTAAACCGAAAAGCCGTAGATCCTTATGTCGATGGACGCAGATCTACGGCTTTTTTACGTTGGACGGCCTTAATTAACTAGGTTAGTTAATAATTAACTAGGTACTTTATCACGGAGAAGGAATTCCAGCCGTAAGATTTCTACGCCAATACAGCATCTGTAAACGAATCGTGATGGAGGGAAATAGTGTTCTAATTGAGGGAACTGTTGCGAGTAGTGGAGGCTGCGATCCAAAAAGTGATCCATATGAATACTCAGATTCTCATAGTAAAGGAATGGACCATATCCACTCCGATTAGAGCCTCTTGTTGGCCCAATCTCTGCACGAAACGGAGTTCAGTACTACAAGTAAAAAAGCCGCAGATCCTTATGTCGATGGACACAGAATCTACGGCTTTTTTACGTTTGGACGGCCTTAATTAACTAGGTTAGTTAATAATTACGATTATTGAGATTTAGGTTTGAGATTACTCGTAACTAGGTAGGTACTTTATCATGGAGAAGGAATTCCAGCCGTAAGATTTCTACGCCAATACAGCATCTGTAAACGAATCGTGATGGAGGGAAATAGTGTTCTAATTGAGGGAACTGTTGCGAGTAGTGGAGGCTGCGATCCAAAAAGTGATCCATATGAATACTCAGATTCTCATAGTAAAGGAATGGACCATATCCACTCTGATTATAGCCTCTCGTTGGCCCAATCTCTGCACGAAATGGCGTTCAGTACTACAGGTAATAAGGAATCGCTGTATACAGGGTGTCCCATGTTAAGGACCAAAAAACTTCGGGAGTCGATTCTACAACTAATTTGAGTAAGAAAGTGTCTCTTAGCAATTTTTCGTTAGACGCTTAATTTCCGAGTTATTTCAATTTTAAGATTTTTTTCGTGTTTTCGACCTTAAGCCATAAAAATGACCATAACTCGCTTAATTTACAAGCAATTCAAAATTTAATTACACCGTTGGATAGGGCGTTAAATTTACCATCTTTCTAGTGGTTATACAAAAATTTTTGTAAGGTCGTGAGGGGTGAAAAATCAACTCGTAAAGTCATTTTTGTAAAATTGTAAAAATTTCCTACTTTATCTTTCGATTGTTAAGGTTTTACTTCCAAATGATTTCTCACGTACCTCTACATCAAAAACTGCGCAAAGATCTCAGCTTTCTAATGGTATAATTTGTTTTAATTTTACTCCGCTAATTAGTGGTGAAAAATACGTTGGAATGCTAAAAAACGTGGCTGCGCTCATGGAAATCAAGGTTTCTGGTTCGTTGGGCCTCGGGCAGGTTCGACGAATTAGGGGTGGAATTCTACGTCATTTTCAACGCTATTAGACTGATTCCATCGCCGTTGGTATGTGAAAGCTCAATATTGAATTTTGGTAGGCCCGAATCTTTTTTTTTTTTTTATTTACTAGGTATGTATGCACGAATTGAATGTTCAATTCTCGCAACTTTCTCGATTGTTTGAAAAAAGAGATATCTCATAAAGAATAGCGTGTAGATGTGGAATAAAAAATAAAGATAAATAATGATATTTTAGAGAAAGTAAAAATGGTATTTATGAACAAAAATCATCTTTATCTTCAGCAAAGTACTCGTACGTTATTGACTATACATAAATGAGGTAATAAATTATCCTCTACTCCGTCTTTGACTTCGTTTGTCATTCTTCCGGATACCTGTAAACACAAAGCATAGTTTTTTACAGCCAAGTAGAAAATAATTGAGGAATGTCAAAATTTGAAGCAGTGGTCATCATATTACCGATTCAGAGTAAGTGCTCAATGTGACCTCCTCCTTTTTCAGTACATAATGTGCATCGTCTCCTGACAGCTCATTCCTCAATTATTTTCTACTTGGCTGTAAAAAACTTTGCTTTGTGTTTACAGGTATCCGGACGAATGACAAACGAAGTAATAATAAATATAATTTATTATATCATTTATGTTTAGTCAATAACGTACTTCGATGAACATAAAGATTATTTTTGTTCATGATTATCATTTTACTTTCTCTAAAATATCATTATTTATTTTTATTTTTTATTCCACATCTAAACGCTATTCTTTATGAGATATCTCTTTTTTCATACAATCGAGAAAGTTGCGAGAATTGAACATTCAATTCGTGCATAAAAACCAACTAAATTTAAAAAAATTGGGACCTACCAAAACTCAATATTGAGCTTTCACATACCAACGGTGATGGAATCAGTCTAATAGCGTTGAAAATGACGTAGAATTCCACCCCTAATTCGTCGAACCTGCTAACGAAAAATTGCTAGGAGACACTTTCTTACTCAAATTAGTTGTAGAATCGACTCCCGAAGTTTTTCGGTCCTTAACATGGGACACCCTGTATACTGGAGACAACAATCAATAGAGTATCAGCATAACTACCACTATTACGTAACTAGGTACTAATTTTATCTTGGAGAAGGAATTCCAGCCATAAGATTCTACGCCAATACAGCCTCTGCAAATGAATCGTGATGTAGGAAAGTAGTGTCCTTATTGAGGGAATTGCAGTGTGAAATAGAAATTGCAAATCAATCCAAAGAGAGATCATCTTAACCCTTTCTCTACTATGCCCGAGTATACACGGGCGAGAAAATTGTGACTGACATTTCTATACTGATAGAACTAGATACTCATAGAACTTTATCTACTGGCGATTGTTATGATTTTTCGGCGGGCATCAATAACCAGTTTTTTCATTTTTTGTTTTTTTTTTTTCGTTAAAAAAACACACACAAAAAAAAAAAAAACAGTTTTTTCGAAGGGGTTTGACTGTGTCATTTTTGGGCGATTTTCACGCTGTTTTTTCGTCTTACCTTTTCAGAATAGTTCTTTTCTCTACTCATTCTAGTTTTTGACATCATATTTATGTTATTTTGATTAATGCAAACTTATTCTTTTAATTTACTTGGTTAATAAATATCAGACTAGCCTTCTGTTTTTCCATTGGTTTTTCCATTCTATGAGAGGTGTGGTGCAAAAAAAAAAAAAAAAAACGCTGCAAATTATTACACAATGGTTTATTATTTTTTATTTTTCTATATAGATCACTCGTCTGTAAAGCCACCAACCATCCAACATGAAGAAAAACATCGATCGCATTTCGGTCAGCTTTAATTTGAACGGAGATTAGGCCTCTTTTGCGATTCACACTCGTGTTTCTGACTTATCGTACGTTTAAACTTCAAATTCTCGTAGTGAGCGAACGGTTTGTCCTACAGAGCTCCCGGTGGTCTCAAAAAATTCTAAAAATTCTATAGAATCTCAAATTGAAGGAAAAACAATACCTTTAAATCTAAATTTTTTGAGTTAGGGCGTTTTTAAAATTTCAAAATTCATTTTGGAATCCTTAGAAGTGAATTACATCAACCAAAATCTTCGGGGCACAACTAGACCCCAAATGGAGCCTACATACCAAATTTCATCAAAATCGGTCAATGCTAAGTGGCAAAAATGCCGCGTACGGCGCACGGCGGACGGACGGCCAAATTTTTATTCGATTTTTGGATTCTACGTACCTTGAAACGTAAACCATCAAATTTTGAGGGGTGTTGAAAAAATTTTTTTCTTGGTCGATTCCAAAGGTTCATTATTGAAAATAATAAACCAAAAGTAGGTAATCAAAAGAACGGAATCAGTTGGGTACAAAAATGAGAAAAAATACCAAACTGATATTTTTACTTATTCACCAAAGGCGAAAAGGCAGTAGGAAGCATAATGACGCGCAGAGTCCAGCGACAGTATCATGTACTCAGTGTGGCGGGACGAACTGGCCCACAGGCATTCTAGGGATGGGTTTCGTTGATAAAGTATCGACATTTTGTATCGACACTGTATTGTATACGAGTATCGATATCCCAAGTATCGTTGGGCATGAGTATCGATATTTTAAAATATCGAGTATCGATACTTTAGTGTCACGAACGATCAATATTATCCAATTTTCTCAAGAAAAAATTTTTTTCAACAACTTTTATTCATTTTTTACTATTAAGTGTCCAAGCAGAGCGATTTTTTCCATGATATAAACGTTATTTTTGCAACCAAACAGTGATGACCCAAAAGACTCTACATTCTTCATTTTTTAGCCATCAAGTTGAATTTTCCGCAAACAGTATCGATATTCGATATTTAGAAATATCGGATCCAAAGTATCGATATCCAAAAATATTGAATAGTGCAGTATCGATACTAATATATCGAGTATTGGTACGAAAGTATCGATATTTTGAAATATTGAGTCGATACCCATCCCTAAGGCACGGGGCCGCCGAGCGCGCGGGCGTTTTAGTAGAGAAAAGGTTAATATTTAGATTATCACAAGTTTTTCTCCTTGCAGACGCGATTCCAACATGTGATGGTGGTAAGTGCTGCCCAAATAGAGGCAATTGCTGCATGATGAGAAGACCCCAGCCCAAATAACGCCCAGCATAACAATGTTTTTCTTGAAAATGAACAGTCAGAGGGCTCAAACTCCTACATCCCCTAAACTAAGAATCATCAAGACGGCTGACTTACCGCCTATTATTTCCAACTCCACCCCCGACGGGTGACGACTTCCAACAACATTGTTACGTCACTCAAACTAGCTCCGTCGTCTCCCGACCGCACTGGAGGGGTTTGTTATACGACAGAAAATAATCGGATTCATTGTTAGGGATTAACTAATTGGGTGCTGCTTCTGTTTTCAGGGTTCATTAGGGAAAGGATCGCCCTTTCACAACATTTCCCTGTCCGCCCGCGGGGAAGTCTGAAGATTTCATAAAAGATTCATGAACTCTGCGGCCCAACCCCTCGGATACCAGTAGAGGTACACCTTAATTGCTTGAGATACTGAAAGCTTGAAGACCATTACACGATTATAAAACATCACGTTTTTGTGTTGATTGTTTATTTATTTCTGTAAGTAGTCAGGCAAATGGAAATGATTTTACAGGCTTACTCTCAAGTTCTTGATTGGTAAATTATTCTGCGGACCTAATTCATTAATACAACAGTATTGACGAATAATAAAAACATAAGATTCAATTTGAATCAACCACTGAACCTTTAAACGTACTTCAATTATTTCCTTTGTCAATTTACACAGTATAGCCTCCTCGCTACCAAAGATAGGGAAACTTGATGTTCGAGCGGTGAACAAAAATTGGATCTTTCGAAAGTGTGAAGCAATCATCGAGTACAACATTGATCTTAGAGAGCATTTACAGATTTATTTCAACCTTTTACAAATTCAATTCAACTCTCCATCAGAGGGGATGGATATGGAAAGTAGCTCATTGATTAGGATTATAAGTAGTAGGCTACACGCAGGTGGGTAAGAAGGTAGGCAGTGAGTGTCTACACTGGCCATTACATTAGATTTGTTCTTCTGTTTTTCATTAATGGCCCCCTCCGTCTTTGAGGGGAGATAAAAAAATATTGTTTAGTAATGCATGCATTCTAGGGGACGTCCCATTGGATAAGCATTAGTTCAGTTAATACTTGTTGGTAAGCGAAAAAAACTGTTCACTCGATGTAATTTATTAAGCATTTTAGAGAAGAATAATTCATTTGAGAGAATAATTCATGAAAATCTGGAGGTATAATGAGAATTTTTCCTCAATTTCAAAGCTTGGGTACAATTAGTAAGCTATAAAGGAACCGAAATATTGGAAAATCGGATATTTTGTGAATATCATCCCCCACACATCCCCTCTCCTTGCGAATTTTGATATTCTGGTGAAATAATGAGCAATTTGGAAGATTTCTGAGGCGAACAAAAAAAGAAACACTCAAAACGGTTGGAAATTGAGGCCTGGGGATTTTACAGGATTATACCCGCAAACTAACGTTTTTTGAGCATTAACCCCCCCCCCCCCTTAAAAAGCAAAATTTGAAATTCCGGCGACGTAGTGCACAACTAGGTAGTTTTTCGCGTCGAACAAAAAAAGAACCACGAAAATCGATTGAGAACTAAGGCCTGTGCAGACGACACAAGATTTTGTTACACACACACACACAGACATACACCTACAGTTTTTTTCCTCGGATTTGGATCGCGCTTTTTTTTCTCCCAGGTTGGAACTCAGCCCCGAACCGTTTAACACATTACTTCGGGGACCTCAGTGCCTTGCCAATTCAATGTCTACTCATTCAGGTCAGAATCGCTACCGTGTGCAATGCTGACTATTGCTTATGTTTGCATGCCCTTGAAAGCGATAACTTTCTCATTAATCGCTCTTTATCGCTGTTTACGATTTAATTTAATTTAATTTTTTTCATAAGATCAGTTGAAGGGTTGGGATGAGTTAAATTGGTGAAGAGTTAAATTGAATTTGTAAAAAGTTGAATTGAATTTGCTAAAAGTTGAATATACTTTGTAAAAGGTTGAATTGAATTTGTAAAAGGTTGAAACAAATCCGGAAAAGCTGTTACAGCTTTTCTGCTGTTACACCTACAGTAGGTGAGTCAAACCTCTCCAATATTACGTCAGACATTGGCAGAAGAGGAGCAACCAGCTCACATTGTTTTAGGTTAAGGGAGAACGATGAGAAAAATGCTGCAAATTATTACACAATGGTTTATTGATGAAATTATGTTTTTGCTTTATTATTTTCAATAATGAACCTTTGGAATCGACCAAGAAAAAAAAATTTTTAACACCCCCTCAAAATTTGATGGTTTACGTTTCAAGAAACGTAGAATCCAAAAATCGAATAAAAATTTGGCCGTCCGTCCGCCGTACGCGGCACTTTTGCCACTTAGCATTGACCGATTTTGATGAAATTTGGTATGTAGGCTCCATTTGGGGTCTAGTTGTGCCCCGAAGATTTTGGTTTATGTTAGTTACTTCTAAGGGTTCCAAAATGAATTTTGAAATCTTGAAAACGCTCTAACTCAAAAAATTTTGATATACCTAATGGTATTGTTTTTCCTTCAATTTAAGATTCTATAGAATTTTTAGAGACCACCCGGAGTTCTGTAGGACAAACCGTTCGCTCACTACGAGAATTTAAAGTTTGGACGTACGATATACAGAAACACGAGTGTGAATCGCAAAAGAGGCCTAATCTCCGTTCAAATTAGAGCTGACCGGAATGCGATCGATGTTTTTCTTCAAGTCGGATGGTTGGTGGCTTTACAGACGAGTGATCTATATAGAAAAATAAAAAATAATAAACCATTGTGTAATAATTTGCAGCGTTTTTCGTGTAGAAATTATTAAAAAATAACATATTTTCAACAGCTAATTCCGAGCCCTGATGATGCTGAGTAAACTGAGCGAAACCTGAATATACATTCTAATAATACACAACCCATTGGGCATAATTATTGTTGTGTTCTTTTGTTTGATATTTGAGCGAAGGAGCGCAAATATAGAAAAATGCTGCGTCGTTTGAAAAATATCAGGATTTTTCCACATTGCACGTTACTTAATCGTTCCGCCAGAATGAATCGTTTCTGTAAGAGGGGATTTTTTTAGAATATGCCTACTGCGCTACGAAGAGCACGGGAACTCTGTTTGCACAGCTTGGAGTTTCCCGCGAGGGTTTCGAAAATATTTGGCCCTTCGAGAGAGAGAGCGGCTGAGCAAAAGGGCGATCATTTCGGACCGACGCTCGTGTGACCCCGATTTGAGGTTTTTCGATCTGTTTATCAAAGTAACCGTTGGACCAAGAAACGGCGTGGGATGTTTGTGTTACTATCACCTCAACCTTGGACGAATTTCCGGGAGAAGCTCATAGTTTTAACTCAACGAAAGGCAGCGTGATACATTGTGATTCAGTACATTATGGACTAAGATCTGAAATATTCGGTTTGATCTTGGATGCTTTTGAAAAGTCCCTGGCACCCCCCTTATTTTCAACTACGTTAAAAGCAGGAGGATACTCAATACAGCATGCAGGGTAGATGATGAGTAATTCTGATACCTAGGTAACTTCTCTTTACAGCTTTGACTCCAACCACGATTCGATTGTACCTGAAAAACGAGGAGATCGATCCTCCTTCACTTGATCCTCGTTCCTGTAGTCTTCCATTCAGCGGGGAAACGTTCATTGGGTATTGAGTTTGGTAAGTGCTTGGCAGAGGTACTAGTTAGGCTTTCGCACATTTTCTTTTGAAGTATATTGCTTCCGAGTTTACCAAGGTAGCGGAAGCTTTGTTTTCACTTTTCAAGGTTGAATAAAAAAGTTCTCCAAAATCGAAATTTCCACTCGCGTTTTACGTTTGAGACCTTCTTGAACGATTTTGGTTCCGTGTCTGTCTGTCAGTGTGTCTGTCGTGAAATCCTTGCAACAGCCATAACTTCCACATTTTCCATCCGATTTTGATGGAATTTTCAGGAATTATGCGGATTGGGTTGTAGATGATCCCCTATGAAAATCAAGGCCTCAAAATTGACAGCAGCCTCTGCGCATGCGCAAACGTGAATTCCTTGTAACATCCATAACTTCTACATTTTCGATCCGATTTCGACGAAATTTCTCAGGATTGTTCAGATTGGCGTGTAGATGGTTCCCTATGAAGGTAGTGGAAGGTACCGCTTCCCCACTACCATGATGCACTACCATGCATAATTGCATATTGTAGAAAGGAGGTGTAACATCATATGAGGTTCAAATTCAGAGTCTCCCTTTTTAGGACGTCCCACAGTAAGACTTGGGCGTCCTTATGCGATCGATCTGGGGTGAAGGAGGACAACACTCAACAGAAAAAAAAATAACCACACAGTAATCCGTTTTAGACCATTCTGAATCCAAATCCGCGAAAAAAAACCTTAGGTGTATGTCTGTGTGTGTGTGTGTATGTGTGCGTGTGTAACAAAATCTTGTGTACTCTGCACAGGCCTTAGTTCTCAACCGATTTCCCTGGTTCTTTTTTTGTTCGTCGCGGAAAACTATCTAGTTGTGCACTACGTCGCCGGAATTTCGAATTTTGCCTTTTAAGGGGGGGAAAGGGGGGGGTTAATGCTCGAAAAACGTGCGTTTTTGGGCATAATCTTGTGTACTCTGCCCAGGCCTTAGTTCTCAAACGATTTTCGTGGTTCTTTTTTCGTTTGACGCGAAATACTATCTAGTTGTGCACTGCGGCGCCGGAATTTTGGATTTTGCTTTTTAAGAGGGGGAAAGGGGGGGTTAATACTCGAAAAACGTGCGTTTGCGTGCATAATCTTGTAAACTCTGCCCAGGCCTCAATTTCCAACCGATTTGCGTGTTTCTTTTTTTGTTTGACTCAAATAACTTCCGAGTTGTACATGATTTTACTAGAGTAAAAATTCGCAAGGAGAGGGGGCAAGTGGGGGGATAATATTCACAAAATATCCGATTTTTCAATATTTTGGTTTCTTTACTGCTTACTAATTGTACCCAAGCTTTGAAATTGAGGAAAAATTCTCATTATACCTCCGAATTTTCATGAATTATTCTCTGTACCACCATGGAACTAATAGTGGTGCCACCATGGTGCCATGATGCCATAAACCGCTTATTTCGTGTTTTTTTTAAAATTATTTCACCTTGAATACGGATGTGAACTTCGACGGACTACCTACCAAAACTAACAGATGAAAGTTCAATGTTACGACGTATTTCCGCTTTGGTGCCAGACTGGCACCATTGTTGGCGTTGGGGAGGTAGTGGTGGGGGGGAGGGTGAACTCGAATTCGCATGTTGGGTATCGTAGATCATGGATTTTAAAATGCTCTTCAGATTCGAGGCTCCCATGCCGCTAGAAATGTTAAGGTGGATAATGGTGGGGGGGGGGGGGTCAGTATTTCTTGCCTATAGGTAATACTAAATAAATTACATCGAGTGAAACAGTTTTATCACTTAACAACTGGTCAAACTGATCTAATGTTTATCCAATGGGACGTCCCCTGGAATGCATGCATTACTAAACAATATGTTTTGGTTTATTTTTTCAAGAAAAAAATGTTGAACCCCCTCAAAATTTGATGGTTTATGTTTGAGGTAGGTAGCTACTACGAATATTTTGAAATTCGAATATAAAAAAATCCGTCCGTCCGTGGAACTTCCCTTAATTATCATGGACCGATTTTGATGAAATTTGGAATAAGAGCTCCATTTGGGGTCTACTTGTGTCCCGAAGGTTTTGGTTAATGTCAGTCACTTCTGAGCGATGAAACATTAGGGCTGTAACTTCTTAAAACCCCCTCTCTCGAAAACTCTCGTTATGAGGGTATTGTTTTTTCACCAATTTGAGATAGGTAGGTACCATTGAATTTTTAGAATCGAATGAACTCACCCAGAGCTTTATAGGATAAACTGTTAGCTCTTTATGAGAACTTGAAGGTTGAACTTACGATAAATAAGAAACACGCGTGTGAATCGCAAAAGAGGCCTTATCACCTTACAAATTTTAGCTGACCAAAATTGGGTTGTACATGTTTTGCTTCCTTAATCAACCTGTTATCGAATTTCTAAACTAATGAATTCTTTATTTCTTCAATTGGAGTGTGAAGGGTTTATTTCATCTAAATAAACAACATTATGAAGCGAAAACATGATTGGTAGGTAGTGACGAGGGTAAAGCTGACGCTTGATCATCAGAACAATAATAAACCTTTGTGTAATAATTTGCAGCGTTTTTCATTATTGTGTACTCCTCTGTGACTGTTAAGCTGTTTGCCTCACAAATATTCTCACCAGACGCCCCTGATCGTTAATTGTTTTTGACGGTTATAGAGTGTGAGATTCCACTTTGATGCTGTCGTGGAAAGTGAATTACCTATTATATGTTGAGAATATCGAGATCGCGAGCAATAACGTCCAATAACAAGCAATCATGATGCAACTTGTAATTCAAAATAGTTTACCGACACTAAAACTGTAATAATTTTATCGGCGACGTTTCTATTGCTTAAAAGCTCCACTGCTTGCCGCCAAGTTAATAATACTGTCTCAGAAGCGAATCCGGGGCTGTAAAAACCCTTTCTAGGTGGATCCATTCCCTCGGTTTCATTAAAACCCTCGACTTAACGATTGTACGATCTTCCGAGTAAAATCCCGTTGCATTATGAAATTTTCAATCCGCTATGCCAAACATCCGACGAACTTCCAGAAGCGAGATCCCGCTAATTTCCCGCTCCTGCAGTGCACTGTTATGCAGATTGCTCCGGGTTTTCTGCAGCCTAAGACGTTTTGCGCTTGACGCCCGTTCCCGCAGTCCGGAAGGACTCTTGAATTGTAAACTACCCTTCGCCTATACAAACGACGAGTTTCACCACCACTACAGCTTTTCTCTTTGTTCGCTATGCCGTTTCCGACGTCCCAGAATCCCCCTGTTCTCTCTTTCTACTGTTCACGATTAAATTCAATCGTATTTTTTCATACTCTCCCTTTCTCTATATACATTCGTTTATGTTCGTGACGTCATGTTGTGGTTTAACCCTTTGACTACCAATTTTTTTTTATCAAGAAAATTAGTGATTTTAATTTGTATCCATTAGGTATGACCAATGAATGGTAATTATTCAATATCTTGTGAATAGGATGAGAGGGGGGGGGGGGTAATTAGGGGGTGGGACCTATTGTCCCACTGGTATGATCAGATGGGATCTATTATCCCACTGGTATGATCAAGTGGGACCAACTTCCTTATTGGTACAGTAAAAATCTATTATCGTATTCAAACAATACAAATGATATGTAAAAAAATCATTTAGAACCCAAATAATTTTTTTTTCTTTCTGTAAAAAAATTTTACAGAAAGAAAAAAAATTATTTGGGTTCTAAATGATTTTTTTACATATCATTTGTATTGTTTGAATACGATAATAGATTTTTACTAAAAATCACAGCAAACCCCGTACAATAGAAATTATATTGTTATGTAAAAATTATAATCCAAATCATGTAAGTATGTATTTCCCGCAATTCTTCGCTTGTAAAGCGTCGTTTTCGATCCATTCCACAAACTGCTAATAAAATGAAAAACGGCTCGCTACAAACTTCAAATAGAATTAAAAACGTAGGCAAAAAAAAATCGGGAACAAAAGTAGGTAAACACCAATGGGACATATTGTCCCATACCAACAGCAACGACCGGGAAGAATTCGTAAAATCGAATAATATTATGATTGCATGTTGATTTTGTTTACTTATCACTTTATCACGGAATTTATTAGGAAAAAACATCTGATACTCGCCGACACTCAAACTGATAAGAAACACTGATTACACTAAGAGAAAAAGCTGTGTTCCACACAAATGCAGGTTCCAGACGCTTCTTCGCATTATCATCAGTCATGCCATGCAATCTAGCGGCTGCCATTGGAACAAGAGGACATTGTGTTATACCTCTACCACTGGGACACAGATTGGGGCGAATATTATTGCTTGAAAACCCAGTAGTATAGTGATTTACACGGTTGGGACGATATGTCCCGTTGGTGATCAAAGAGACAAACAGTATCGTTCAGGCATAAATAGTCAAGTATAACGTGAAAGTAATATTATAGCATTATTTCTTCCTTTTTTACAGATTTATTTTCATCTTGTTCGAATTCAATTAAACTTTTTACAAATTCAATCAACCTTTTATAAATTAAATTTAAGGGGGTCTCAGTCGGTCGCCATTCGTTTTTAGTATTCCGCCAAATCAAAGGGGCAAAAAGTGAAAAAGTTGTACTTAAATTGGAAATTTCAAAGGATTTTAGAAATTCATTAGTGCATGGCCCTTGAGAATTGAAAAACTGTAATATTGCCGCCGGAATCATCAAAATCGAACAATAATTGCCAAAGAGAAATGGGAAAACTACCGAATAAACGGTTTTTCCCAAGTTTTTCCCTTATTTCTCTGGCAAATACTGTTCAATTTTGATGATAAAAGCGGCAATCTTTCAGTTTTTATACCCCCAAGGCCTATGCACTGATGAATTTCTAAAATCCTTGAAAATTTTAAGTTTGGCTACATTTTATGGGAAAAACATAACTGAATGAACGGTTTTTCCCATTTTTCTCCGGCAATTATTTTTCGATTTTGATGATTACAGCGGCAATATTTCAGTTTGTCAATTCCCTAGAGCCGTGCACTAATACATTTCTAAAATCCTTTAAAATTTCAAAATCGGGTACACTTTTCAAGTGTTTGCGCCTTCGATTTCGTGAAATACTAATCCGGAACGAGGAACAAACGGCGACCGACTGAGACCCCTTAACTTTTTACCAATTCAATTCAACTCTTAACAAATTCATTTCAATCTTTTAAGAATTAAATTTCAACTATTTACATATTTAATTCAACTTTTTATGAATTCAATTCAACATTTAAGAAAATTTAACTCCTCCCTACTCTTAGTTTATTACGGCCTCGTCATTTTAAGAAGTAGACTTCCCAAATGAAGAGGAGAGGCTGATCCTGGCTGTACCTTAGGGAAAGAAAGGTCACGTGACATTCGGCCCTTTAGGTATTCGTCTCCAGAATCAGCCCTCATGCATTCATGACTCATTCAACTAGCACCCTTGTCTCATCTCTCCTCGATACTTCGTAGGTTTTTCTTACTTTCCTTACCCTCCAGGAAGTTATCCGGTTTCGGGCCGAGCTTCCTCCTTCCTATCTTCTACTACCCCTATCTACTTATGCTTTCGGGCCTAATTAGATAGAACCCTCATTCTCAACCTTACAAATTATCATTTACGGTTTCGGACCGATTGGTAACTTTCCTCCCTAAAACCCACATCACTAGGTGCTTCACTTCAGTAGGTGATAGGAATTCAAATTAACTTTTTTTTACAATTTCTAAATTCATCAATTTTCAAGATAGTCAAAGTTAGAACGTAGTCAGAACGATACCCTTATTTCGAGAGTTTTCGAGCTAGGGCACTCTTGAAAATTTCAACCCTCAATTTTCACCCCTTAGAAGTGATTGACATCAACCAAAAGCTTCGCGGCACAACTAGACCCCAAATGAAGCCCATATACCAAATTTGAACCAAATCGGTCCAGTGTTGCTAAGAAAAGTGCCTTGTACGGCCGGAAAATTTTTTATTCGATTTTCGGATTCTACGTACCTTGAAATGTAAAACATAAAATTTTGAGGGGGGGTTAAAATGTTTAATCTTGCTCGATTCCAAAGGCTTATTATTGAAAATAATAAACCAAAATTACTAAACAGCACGTTTCGTTTCAAATAGCACTACCTATGTCCCATTCGTTTTCATAGCTAAACGCTTCCGAGATTTTCAATTCATACACTTTTCACCGATCGCAGCAGCTCACTGAGAGTGTTGTAGATAAATTTGGTAAGGAAACGTTCGAAGAGGATACCTACAGGTTTACTGGTAAGGAGGTGAAAAAGAAGTGTAGTGTGATCGATGAGAGCGATGGGGGGGGGAGGGTAGTAGGTAACAAAGAGCAAAATGTATTTCAGTGTTACTTTCATCGAAAAGGGAGATATACCTTCAGGATGGTATGAAATTAACGATGAACGTCCAGTACCCATTCATGCCCAGTGTTCCCATTTGGGAACAAGAGACTATATAGATTCTGACCATGGAAATCTTCATTTTTCCACCCAACTAATCATAAAAGAGCACTGGAAACCGTTTTATACAGCTTTTTTTGAGGAATCCAGAAAAGAAAAAACTCGGGCGAAAATGGGTTAATGATGGAATTATTTATTTCTTTGAATGGAGTGTGAAGCATTTCATGTAAATAAGCTCGATAATGAAGCGAAAACATGGTTGGTAGGAAGTGACAATGGCAAAGCTGTCCTCTTTGCTGGCGCTTGATCTATACAGAAAAATAATAAACCTTTGTGTGATAATTTGCTGGGTTTTTCACTATTGTTTATTCCTCTGAGACTAGTTAAGGTGTTTGCCTGACAAATATAATATTCGCCAATGTAATATAATATTAAATATTATATATTATATTGATATATATTATATAATAATTATATATTATATAATAATAATAATAATAATATATATTATATAATAATTATATATTATATTGACAAATTTTGTCAATATAATGTATACGTCAATATAATATTCGTCAAGGCAATAATATAATATTACGTCAATATAATATTGGTCAAGGCAAACACCTTGACTAGATGACAATAATAATTGTCACCTGACGCCACTGGGTATTATGGTGAGGTAGGTAGTAGCTACCAATGGTTGGTAGGTAAAAAAATATGTGTGGGATCTAGACGAAGGACAGTCGAAACGTTGAAGGACTGCCCCCAGAGGGCGTTACAACCTTCTGCCAGAGGGCGCTTCGCCCTCAAGATGTTTTTACCTTGTCACGTAGGCAGTCATTGATGAGCTTCTGTGCCTTAAGTTTGTTGTGAATATACCTCTCGTTCAGTCAGTAGTTGTTACATTTTCCTGAGTGTTCTAATATTTCACTATGTCGGAGGAAGAGGACATAATCATGGACCCCCCGAGGAGTTTTCTACTTCAGAAGTGGGATAGAACATTGCCCACAAATGCGAAATAACACCGACCAAGATGGAGATGCCCTACCCGAAATCTTTGGGCAAATGTTCGAGCGCATCCTAGACTACATGAACCGTAAGTCAGACTCTGACATAAAATTACCCATTTTCAATCCCAACGATAAAGATTACAACACAAAAGCTTGGTGCATGGCCGTCGATGTTGTGATGAACGAAATTCCGTTGGAAGGAGGCAAACTTATTTTAGCCTTGAGTAAAGCCCTTCGAGGACCCGCCATTACCTGGTTCATTCAAGTTACACACCCACAACTAACCTGGGATGAGTTCAAAACTCATTTCCTTGCACAATATGACGTCAGAGAAACATTTTTTTTTTTTTTTTTTTTTTTTTTTTTTTTTAATAAACTCCCCTCAAAGACAAAATGTCTTTGGTGACGGAGGGGGCACGCCAGAAACGAAAATAAATAACTAAATCAAATATAATGGGGAGGACGCCCAGGACTCACCCGACGCCGGCCCTAGGGATGAGGGAAGATGAGGAAGGTGGGGGTGGGAGAGATGGATGAAGGGAAGTGCCTCTGTAAAACGACCACCAGTTCAAATACGAGCCGAGCAGGACACGGGTGGTGATACCACGGAGTACGCCTACCGAGATGCCCAACTCGCGCAACTCCGTGGCACTTTTCCCGCACCACACCCCTCGCCATGACAAGGTTGCAGCCATCACCCTGATGTTGTTGGGTGCCACTCCTTTTAGCTCCGACACCGCTTGCCGTAAATCATCTCTATCATACTTTCTTATCTTAGCCCGCCAAGTCTGCTCCATGTCCAAGCTGCCATTGACAACTTGGACATCCAGGATAATGCAAGACTGGTCGGGCTTGACGGCAACGATGTCGGGCTTCTTACCCTGGTCACTTGGCATGTGATACAATCTCTCCCTCTCAACATCCCAGCCGCTAGATGACAAAGCACCTGCTATCTGCTTGGCGACCGCATCATGACGTAGAACAGCAGTCCTTTTAAACCTCCTCAATTCACACCCTGTTGACGAAAATAACGTAAATTTCTTCACTAAAAATACTAAAGCTCTTGTTACAAAATGGCAGGGACTTTCAACTGAACGAGAGGTATATTCACAACAAACTTATGGCACAGAAGCTCAACAATGACTGCCTATGTGACAAGGTAAAAACATCTTGAGGGCAAAGCGCCCTCTCACGGAAGGTTGTAACACCCTCTGGTGGTAGTTCTTCAACGTTTCGACTGTCCTTCGTCTAGATCTCACATATGAAAAAAATTGGTAAGTAAAAAGAAAAGAAAAAAACGCTGCAAATCATTGCCCAAAGGTTTATTATTTTCTGTATACATCACCCTTCTGTATAGATCCCTCCCTACCGACTATAGGTGCCTACTACCTACCAGGGCATTTTTGAAAATGTCAACCCCATCCACCAACCAAATGGAAATCAAGGGTTGAAATTTTCAAAAATGCCCTGGTAGGTAGTAGGCACCTATGGTCGGTAGGATCTATACAGAAGGGGGATCTATAAAAAAAAACCTTTGGGCAATGATATGCAGCGTTTTAATTTATGATTAATCACAGCATAATAAAATATTAATTCGATGGATTAATTGGTTGTTTATTACTAACACCCCTATTCACGAAACATATAGTACATTTGGTCCTATTTCAGGTATTTCAGTCAATTTTTTCTTTCAAAAGAGAATGGCTTAGGAATAACGGTAATCGGGTCTGTTCGTCGAGAAAATGTTTTTAAAAAATCAGAGGAGCTAAGGAAAGT
This sequence comes from Apolygus lucorum, assembly GCA_009739505.2. Classification (NCBI taxonomy): domain Eukaryota; kingdom Metazoa; phylum Arthropoda; class Insecta; order Hemiptera; family Miridae; genus Apolygus; species Apolygus lucorum. The sequence continues at coordinate 16,400,286 of CM019175.2, forward strand.
TGAAGATTTGAATGGTGTGACGTAGCTAGCCAATCGTGACGTAGCTAGCCAAAACTGTCTTTGAAAAAAGTATCAATGCACAGAGAAGAGATTGGAATGTTCTCACTGGTCGCAGGTTCAAATTGAGGCTCCAGAACGTTGATCTTCCTCTTCTTTTCCGTCATATTTAAAATAAAAGAAAGAAAAGAAATCATGAGCAATACACTAGCTGAAAATATGATAAGTCGAAACCACAAACGAAGCGAACAGGAAACAACCGATTACAGTCGGCAGACATAGGTAACGCTAACGATTGAACCGTAAAGTAACGCTATTTGATGAGAATCTCTTGGATACTACGAAATACTAATCACACACACGGGCGGCGTAGTGTGTGTGCGTTCATGGAGGCCCGCCTTTTTTTCAATCGTGTGATCTCTTTAATTCATTTTTCTACCACATGTTATAGTATCAATGAGCTAAAAGTTGGTGTTTATTGGTTTTCAAGGGGGCTGAATCCAAATTTGAGGTCAAAAACCTGAATTTCCGACCCACCGAAAATACCCCAAGGTTGAGATCCTTTCCCAACAGGGCGAACGAGATACGAAAGAGCAAACAGCCAAAATGCCTCCGGTATTTCAATTACCAACAGACGATGTCGTTTCAGTCGAATGGAAAAATATCTCACCAATCACACTGTCGTCAATGATAGGGTAAAAATTAGAGTTTGAAAAAAAAAAAGCAAAATCATTCGCACCGTAAAGTTTATTCACCCATACGTTTTGCACTTATAAATCGTTTCCACCCCCCTTTTTTGAGTCTGCGCACCAACACTCACACACCTACGTATCAATTGGCACACACTCAATCATCCAATGACTCACACTAACTCATCCAATGACACACAGAGACGGCCAGTTTCGGAAAAACGCCCTCCGAGGCGGCACAGGCGCTTTTGAATTTATCGCCGTTTTTCTCCCCCTTCTGAATAGCAGCGCCAATATTTGTCATAGTTAATACAACAAAGAGCCGAAGCAAAAGTCGATGGAGTGGCATTTCATTTATCTTTCTTTCTAGATTGGGCCGCCAGAGCGCGCGAAGTGTGCATGGGGGGAAACTATTTTTTATTACTGATCTCGGTCTATATATCAAATTACTACGTATATAAGCGCCCCTTTCGTTTTCTTTCTCAATATTGGCTGAAGGGAGAAAGTTCATTTGTTCACTTTTTTGACGCGACGGTTTGATGAATTGGTATTTTTCTCAATTTCTGAGAAACTGTAGCCTTTTGTATTTCTGCAATGGAGGTACTAAGAGAGAGGAAGTCAGCTGCACAACAGGCTCGTTCCATTTGAACGCAATTTCTAAAACACTTCCAAGAACCTTCCGAGTTAAAATATAAAATTTATTCTAGATAGCCTGTTGAATGTCATACGTCCTTGATTAGTTTAACCCTAATTGGACCATGGTGTCACTAGTGTCACCACAAACATTTCATGAATTCCACAGCTATTCCAAAGTGTCACCAGAGTAACCAAAATTAAATCGCATTTAAAACATTAATGGATATAGCTGAATGTTTTGAACCATTTCATGTAAGTTATTAGAAGTCAAAAAATGATGTGTCATAACTCTATTTTGAAACTGCCACTGGCCCACAAACAACTATGATGTCCATTAAATTTAAAACTGCAATTTAATTTTGGTTACTCCTGTGACACTCTGGAACAGCTGTGGAGTTTCTGAGGTGACACTGATGATACCATGGTCCAATTAGGGTTAACTTAGTCAAAAATTACAGCAATTTTTTCTACCTTTCTTTTTTTTCATATCAGTGCGCCTCACTTCGAGACAAATAATTACAACTTTATTGAAAATGTCAACATTTGCTCGACACTCTCTACCAAGTCAATCTCTACCCGAGTCTACCAAGGTACTATATGTAGTTCTAGAAACGGCCAAAATGTTGCTTCCAAGGTTGAAAAGGAAAATGTTCTACAAAATCAAAATTTTCACTCGCGTTTTTGGCAGTTCTGAACATTTTTGGTTCTATTTATGTCTGTCTGTCATGAAATCCTTGTAACGGGCGAAACTATACAAAGTTATTCGATTTTGAAGAAATGTTCAGGGATTGTGCGGGTTGAGGTGATGATGGTCCCCTATGAGGATACTACAAGGTACTTAGAGATTGATGTTTTCATATTAGCCGGACGGATTTTTAAAAATTAGAGGGTAAACATTTTGCTTCCGAATCTACCAAGGTAGCGGAAGCTCTGTTTTATCTTTTCAAGGTTGAAAAAAAAGTTCTCCAAAATCAAAATTTCCACTCGCGTTTTAACTTTTTAGACCTTCCTGAACAATTTTGGTTCTGTGTCTGTCTGTCTGTCATGAAATCCTTGCCACAGCCTTCTACAATGAGGAATTTCTCCGAATTCTGTTTGCATTTTTCCTGAATAGTTAATAGTGTGGGATAGATGAAAATCGGGCTGATTTCGGAAAATAAGTCTCCTGTTATTTTTGGGAGACAATCAAAATTTTTGATTTCAAAACTAACCGGGAAAACCGACGTGAAGCGGGAACGCTCGCTGATTGGGCTGTTCGGATCGCCGTCTCCTCCCAGTGTTGCCCATTGGGACGACGAAATCGTGTTTTCTAAGAGAAAAGTTATCAAACAAAAACAGGGGAAACCATCTTGCTTTTTCTATTTTTTCTTCAGTTTTTGATTTCGAACTTTACTGTTTCGTGAAATTTTGCATCTGGGGGCTGTAGATTTCTCGATCTCAGCGCTTCAAGCGGCCATAAATGAACTATTCCAGCATGACGTCATTTTCCCGGTTTTTTTAAACGTTCGTATTTTCTACACTGTTTTGTTTATTCGTAAATTAGGAAGTTCGGGCTGAAAGTTTGCCTTAGGAGGTTTTTCGAGGTACTGAATCCGATTTTGGAGTCAAAAATAGGAAATTCCGTCATGGTGAAATTCCTCATTCCCATCCGATTTTGATGAAATTTTCAGGGATTGTGCGGGTTGCCGTGTAGATGGTCCCTTATGACAATCATCACCCCCAGACTGATAGTGGCCGCTGCGCATGCGCAAAAGTATATTTCCAAGTTAATTATTTCTGTACTCTGCTACTGACTGCCATGAAGGTCTCTTCCCTTCAAAAACTGGCTGCAAGTCAGGATCCTTCTTCTGTTCCATAGAGCAGTTCCAATTCTCATTTTCCAACCGGGAAAACTGAACATCCACAGCCACATCTCTCTTTGCCTCTTGGCGCGGACAATATGTGCAGTTGTCAGAAATGCAGGGCCGTCTAGATAGGGCATCAGCATTGTTATGTCTCTTTCCAGAACTCATAAATGTCTCTTTCCAGAAGTCATAAATTGAAATCAGCTGGAGCCAGTTATCAGATTATCCAGTTAGTGGAAATCAGTTATGTCTCTTTCCAGAACTCATAAATGTCTCTTTCCAGAAGTCATAAATTGAAATCAGCTGGAGCCATCTGGCTAACTGTCCATCCGGGGTGTAGCCATTGCAGTGCTGCATGGTCGGTTCTGACCAGAACCATTTCTGTACTGTGCTACTGACTGCCATGAATAACTGTGTACTGAATGCCTGTGTACTGTGGTTCTGACCAGAAGCATTTCTGTACTGTGCTACTGACTGCCATGAAGGTCTCTTCCCTTCATCTATCCACTCAAAAACTGGCTGCAAGTCAGGATCCTTCTTCTGTTCCATAGAGCAGTTCCAATTCTCATTTTCCAACCGGGCCAACTGAACATCCACAGCCACATCTCTCTTTGCCTCTTGGCGCGGACAATATGTGCAGTTGTCAGAAATGCAGGGCCGTCTAGATAGGGCATCAGCATTTTTAAGTCTCTTTCCCGAACGATGTTCTACTTTGAAGTCATAAATTGAAATCAGCTGGAGCCATCTGGCAAACTGTCCATCCGGGGTGTAGCCATTGCAGTGCTGCATGGTCGGTTCTGACCAGAAACTTCCCACCATCCAAGCCATATGATTGGAAATGCTGCAGGGCTCGTACAAGACTCAACAGTTCTCTTCGGGTGGCGCAGTAGTTGCGTTCAGGCCGAGACATACATTTACTGAAATATGCTAGGACTCTGCCGCCTTGCAATTGAGAGAGCACTGCACCCACTGCCTTACCACTGGCATCCGTGTCCAAAATGAACAAGCATCCAGGAATTGGGTGACTAAGCACTGGAGGTTCAGTCAATGCTCTTTTCAGGTTTTCAAAAGCAGCTGTACACTGTTCTGTCCATTCGAACTTTCCGCCATTTTTTGTTTGGAGCCCGAACAATGGAAACGCCAGCCGAGTGAAATTCTGTATAAAAAGTGTTTCTGTATCCAAAAAAAAAAAAAAAAAAACAATCTTCTGTTCTGGAACAATCGAAATAATGGATTTTGACAGTCGTTGGATTCCAACTCCACGAAGTTCAATTTGAAAGCATCCTGGTGAAACAAGCCCTAAGCCTTCATGAATGGGTGCCAGGTAAAACTCAACTTTTTTAATTTCAACATTTTCTAACAATATCCAGAGATTGAACTGGTTGACGTGTAGATGGTCCCCTATGAAGGTAGTGGAAGGTATTTAGAGATCGAGGTTTTGAGATCAACTGCTATGCATCGGATCATCTATGCAATCGGGTTATGGATACGAGGAAGCTATGTGCCACACCCACTTGGCAGACTTTTTTATGTGTCTTTGAAACCCCGTTAACTTCATATTATTTTTTACATTTCTATTGAGTGCTACTATTTGTAATGCACAAAGACTATACAAACAAACACTAATATCAATGAAGTAATATGTAGCAGCCAAAGTCAGTAATAATGGTCTGTCGAACTTTCCCTTCACCCCGCTACAGTAAGGAAAGTAAAAAGGGTTTCGGCTGGAATAACGTCAGAATTGGCTCCCTCCCTCCTCACGATCTCCCTCTTTTTAACGTTCTTACTCGTTTTATTGGCCGACTCAACTTTTCGGAGGTTGGTCGAATCCCTTTCCCCCATTACCCAAACACATCTGGTCCTGTAGGTCGAAAAAAGGCATATAACGGTGCCCGAACACGCCAGAGTTGTAAAACTGAAAAAGTTATCCGCTTCCACCTTTCACACGGGCCTTTCCAAACCCTACCGCCCCTCAGTATTTTTTTCCCTTACTCACAATATTTATTTGGTACGGAACCTTTGCACGGAATGCAGATATACCTCCACTAACTCACAATTTTGCCTTTTCGGCCGCCTTTTCCGAAGGCTTTACACAGTTTCTGATGAGCTAAAACTTCCTTTATCGTCTGTCTATGTAAGGAGGTATAGGGAGAGAAAAAATAAGAAACACGAGGAAAATAACTACATTTCCATATTATACGACTTAGAAACAAGCTTGAGGTTCAGTTTTTTTACGGATCACGCTATCAAGTTCGTTTTTTAAAACTCACAAGTAGGTTGGTAGGTCGAGAAATAGACGACTTATCGCACGAGTTCGACCCGACTCAGGGTATTTCATTTTTATTGTTTGTGCTATCTTGCCTCCTCGCATAAGAAATGAGACCTTGGGAGCGTGCCGGTAGCCGTGACATGTTCGATGTAAAATCCCATGATATTGATGTACATTAGAGTGGCACTAATTTTTCGACTTTAGAATTTTTCAAGGGATAAAGAGGACCCTTTATTCTGTTTCGGACGATTCAACAGAGATTTTCGATATGAATTCAAAAGAATTGCTACCAAAATTTCGATCAAATCTAGGGATGGAGGGAGAACAGTGACTTTTTTTCTCAATCATTCAAGTGATGAACTAGACAACATTGAGCTTATAAAACCAAGTGCCAAGTTGTAGATGGGGCAGAAATATTCGTGAAACCGTTAAATTGATTTCTATAACCTTGAAGTTTATTGGTAAAACTGTTAAATTTCAAATTCAAGTTAAATTGAAAAATTAAAAAAAAGCTCAAATACCTTTGATAAATAGAGTAAAACCTCGACAGAGTTAACTAAAGTAAAAGATAAATGGAAAAAGTATGCCAAGTAGGTGAGGCCCATATCAATAACCACTCGTATCAATAGCCTGCTTGTATAGATGATCCAATGCATTGATTGGTAGTCCAGTCAAATAGAACATCCCACCTTGCAAGGTCGAGGGTAGAAGGTTTTTCCTGATGTTATTTAGGATGATGCCAAAATGTGTAATCCAAGTTTTCGACCTTGAAACCATCCCGCGTCATGTTCAAATACTCGAAAAACCTCGAAATTTTTGCACTTTTTTAGTTTTTGGCTTATAATATTGAAAAGTCTATCCTACCAAAAAATTCAATTCGTAACGAATTAAGGGGGACAAAATTGTGAGTCCATCATAAAAAAAATGGAATGGAAAGAATTGGACCAATTTTGCGGTTTTCGAAGTGAAGATTTTCGCCAACTAGCATAATCCCCGAAAATTTCATCGAAATCGAATGAGAATTGTTGAAGTTATGGCTGTGGCAAGGATTTCATGAACGACACACAGACAGACACAGAACCAAAATTGTTCAGGAAGGTCAGAAACGTAAAACGCGAGTGGAAATTTCGATTTTGGAGGAAAATGTTTACCCTCTAATTTTAAAAAATCCGTTAGGCTAATATGAAAACATCAATCTCTAAGTACCTTGTAGTACCCTCATAGGGGACCATCATCACCTCAACCCGCACAATCCCTGAAAATTTCATCAAAATCGGATAACTTTGTATAGTTTCACCCGTAACAAGGATTTCATGGCAGACATACAGACAGACATACATGGAACCAAAAATGTTCAAAAAGGCCAAAAACGCGAGTGAAAATTTTGATTTCGTAGAAAATTTTCCTTTTCATCCTTGAAAACAATATTTTGGCAAGTTCTAGAGCTGAAGATTCTGAACATCCTTATGACGTTGTACAATTATTAGCGCATTCGAAGAAAGATGAAGCTATTACAGCTATTACTGAAGCTATTGCTAATACACGAAACCATGAATACTACATACTAATAGTTCAAAGTCGTCGAAATTGAAACATTAATAATTAATTTTTATTAATTCATAATAATTGATCCCTCTTTTCTGTTGGAATAAGGCAATCAAAAACCCAAATATGTATACTTCAAAGCTATATTTTCACATCATCACAGCCTCTCACGCCAACTGAGGAAGATGAGTTTGTCTTTTATAGAAAGATTCAGAGAACATCGGACTATTTCCAAAACTGAAACTGATGTCATTGTAGAAAAGTCAGAAAACGAAGTACTTTTCACATAGCTTCAAAACGCACTATGAAATTTATATTTGGCTGCTTGGTACGAAGAAAAAACATTTTAAAATACTTTTAACCCATTTCAAGCCAAGGGTAGAAATAACTGAATAATGAGGAGAGGAGGATGAACTGTTTTGCAGAATGCCAGCCAAAATAAAGCATCATTTGCTCCCCCAAATCGCAAAAATTAGATTTGAGAGGCCTCAGTTTTACAAATCAATATGATTTATCCAGTTCATTGTTTTGATAGAATGAAAAAGTCTATGGACCGGAGTCTGTTTCAGAAAGCTCACTTGTTCAGAATGCTAGATAGCCATACTCATGCCTTCGGCCAACAGGCCTCCTTTCCAAAAAATCGCATTGAGCTCCCGAACATCAGAGAAAACTTCTTCTGAAAAGTTTAAGAACAGCATGAACGAGAGAAAATTCTCCTGCAAAGATTTACCACTATTTTTAATATTTAAAAAAATCATAAATATGAATGCGAAAACGCATCAGTGGCCGGAAATGGGTTAAGACATTTTTGTAAATTTTTTAAGAGTAGGTAATTTAAAGTAAGTGACTTTTAGTAAATTTTAAGAATTACTTCGGAATGAGGTTTGCATGTTTAAAATTGTTGAAAAAGTACATGTTTATACATATGTTTATAATAATATGTACATAATATTAATATGAATTACTTTGGACTGGAGTTTACATTGCTCGCGAAATGGCTCACAGGTAGCCTTAGTGAACAGCTTAATAGACAGTATTGTAAGGAAAAATGGTACTTACGAGAAAAACAGCATTTCTCGGTTCTCGCGCAGTACACTCCACAGAGAACGCAGACGAGGAAGAAAGTGAGGCAACCGCCTGCCAGCGAGACGACGGTCATCATCGCCAGGGGTTCTGGAACAATCGAAATAATGGATTTTGACAGTCGTTGGATTCCAACTCCACGAAGTTCAATTTGAATGCATCCTGGTGAAACAAGCCCTAAGCCTTTATGAATGGGTGCCAGGTAAAACGATACATCACGGATCGAAAAACAACTCAAAACAACCCATATCCCATTTCAGGTCCGTGGATGAAAGTTATAAGTTGTCTACCTCTTATCAATTTCTAGCAATATTTGTCTGTCAGTTAAATTTTTTGACTTTTTAGGCCCAAAATCGATGGGAGCGTTGTATATGCCTTAGGGATCGATGTCGCCAACATCCTTTCATTCCTGGATATTGATGTTCTGTACTAATTTTCAGGTCATTGTGGAAGAGGAAACAGAAAAAAAAACAGTTTTTTTTAATTTTTATTTTTTAAAACTATTTTCATTAATCGGCGAGTGCTTTTGGGACAAACTATGCACTCTTTTTCAAGCCTAAAAAATTTGTATTTGAAGACAACATGTTGACAAAAATTTACCAATCAATCAAAAAATATTATTAATTTTTTTTTCTTCAAATTATCACTCTTTGTCAATAAAACAACTAAAAAATGAGCACTCTTGTGAATAATTTTTTAGGAACATTTCTGAATTGAGAAAAATTATTTTAATGGTTTTTTCAAGTGAAGAATGTTATCAAGCTTAGCATTCGAGGATTGGTGTATGTTGAAGATGAGAAGTGGAATGTGAATGTAAATTGTTAAACATGGGTAAATTTAAAAAATATTACACAATGGTTTATTATTTTTCTATATAGATCACTCATCTACAAAGCCACCAACCATCCAACATGAAAAAAAACATCGATCGCATTTCGGTCAGCTTTAATTTGAACGGAGATTCGGCCTCTTTTGCGATTCACACTCGTGTTTCTGATTTAACGTAAGTCCAACCCTTAAATTCTCGTGGGGAACGAAAAGTTTGTCCTACAGGGCTCCGCGTGGTCTCTAAAAATTCTATACTATCTTAAATTGATGGAAAAACAATACCTTTATATCGAAATTTTTTGAGTTTGGGCGTTTTCAAAATTCATTTTTCAACCCTTAGAAGTGACCTACATCAACCAAAATCTTCGGGGTAGGGATGTCCGATACTTCAAAAGTATCGATTTAATATCGTATCGATACGTCTAGAAAGTATCAAAAAGTATCGGTACGATACTTTCAAAAAGTATCGATATTTTGAGGTATCGATACTTTTTGATACTTTCACAAAAATAGGTGAAATTGTCGTTTATGTTTCTCTTCATCAGTGTGACATCTCTCCATCACGAGGATAATAATTAATATGGAATAAGCAAAACAATAAATCACTCATTTTGTTATTTAAAACTTGTTTTTGTTTCGGCACTTGTTTGGGTTAACATTTTGGTGGTCCTTCCTCGATTATGGAGGACAGCAGGTTATCATAATGAGCTGGAGGAGGTGGTACATCATCTTTGTTTAATTTGTTGAAGTTTGTTGGTCTCCCAACAATCTACGTAGAGATAGAGGTACTGTCAAGCAAGTACCTTCATGTCGTAGGTGTTGAAACAGATAAAATGTGAGATATAAAAAAGTATCGCCTCCGATACTGGAAAAAAAGTATCGATACTTTTGGGACATCCCTACTTCGGGCACAACTAGACCCCAAATGGAGCCTACATACCAAATTTCATCAAAATCGGTCAATGCTAAGTGGGGAAAGTCGGACGGCCAAATTTTTATTCGATTTTTGGATTCTACGTTCCTTGAAACGTGAACCAACAAATTTTGAGGGGGGGGGGTTAGAAATAGTTTTTCCTGGTCGATTCCAAAGGTTCATTATTGAAATTAATAAACCAAAAAACTGGGTTCTTTTGCTTCCTCTTCCATATTAACTTTCAATTCCTGGGTACATAATAAAATTTAAAAAAATAATAAAAAGATGGATGGAACGTATTGGCTGAACAGGTGATGAATGAACATATTGGACGATAAGAAAATTAAAATAAAGAATATACGGCAAAAATTATGGGCTGTATAAAATATCCTATAATTTCAGAGTTTGACCCACAACCATTCGTCGTATATAGAAGCATTGCTGTGGAGCCGTTGTGCTGCTGTGAGAGTGAATAAAGCGTGAGGATTGCTCGTTTATGATCTTTTTCCAGGTGCAGGCTGTTTCAATAAATTTGGTTCACGACACCCTTAAAGTCGACGGGTTTAATAAAGTAGGCAGAAGGTCCTTTGATTACAACATTAAGTTACACCCATAAAAAACGTTGCGGAAAGATTAAGGTACAGTGGAAGGGTGACGAATTCACCGTAATAACGATTATAATTTAATTTCTGAAGCAATAAATTTTCGTTTATAATTTTATCTCCTCATTGCCTACAAAAGGAAGCTTTATTCCACTGAGGTGGGAATTTCTTCTCAGCTCAAGGTGTACATTCAAATTCCAAACTCCTTTTGAAGTACGGGTTGTATCATTAGTATTAAAACTCCTTTTCTTCATTAATTTGTACCCTAAATTCAAAGAACGATACACCGTTGGAAAGCACATTTTGATGTATACGTTTACTGAGGTTTTCTAAGAGAAAATACAATTTTAAATAGGAATATCATTAGAAAATACTTGTAGAATCAAATCCAAGATTGTATACTTGCAAATGATGCACTGTTTTCAAGGATTGTGTGTGATAGAACGTCCCCTATGAATTTCTGCCTCTGATGAATCAAACCTTCCTCTACTTTCACGCACAAACACGAATTTCCTTAATGATTTTTTTAATTCGCTTGAACCGATTTCTCTCGAATTTGCAGCGAAAAGTACTTTTATAACAAAATGAAGTTTCAAGCTGTAATTTGATGGATTAGACAAAATCGAAGACATTGTAAATTGCCAAATGGGGTTTCTACTCCGAAATTAAAGAGGATGAATCTCAGGAAGGCACCAATCTGCATAATACTCGTAATATTGCAGCATACGAGGTTTCCATACAAATTTGCATTACTTCCTTTGAGATCGTTTCTAGGCCTCACCATTTCTTTCAGCAGAGTGCGTTATAAATAATATGGTATTTTAATGGGACAACTTTTATTCCATTCTCCGGTATTTCCTCTTCTTCCAGTTGGTTGTCAGGATCATGAATCACTCGCGTATAAAGAAACAACTGTATTCTACAATAACTTGGCTCTGAACGGGTTATAAATCGACTACATAGCTCCAGATAGTACAAGACCGCCGAAACTCCCCTTGCGGTCAGTTCACTGGCTCGTCCTGAATCCGACTGGTGATTGAAGAAGTATCTAGGGAGAACCCAGGGCCCTCACACTCTTCTTACAGGGTGCTTGGCATGGAGATCCCTACTCGGGATAGGTCTAGACTATCTGTGGGGGCGGCTACAAATAACATGGTTTTTTGACGGACCAAAATATTTTCTGATGATAATTTTACAAAAAGCAACGTGCGACGCCATCTCTACTCAATGCTTGTAGAAAGTAATTTTGATTTTGCTTCTGAATTTACCAAGATAGCATTGTTTTTACTTTTCAAGGTTGAGATAACTAAATTTTTCCAAAATCAGAATTTGCAATCGCGTTTTACATTTTGAATTTCCTGAATAATTTTGGGTTCGCCCGTGTCAGTCGGTATGTGTGTCCACAAATCCATGTGGCGGGCAAAACTACACGAAGTTATTGTCCGAATTCGATGAAATTATCAGAGATTGTGCGAGTTGTCGTGAAGATGGTCCCCTATGAAATTTATCGTCCCCGGACTGATAGTGAGTACTGCGCATGACGCAACATGAGTTACCTCGTAATCTTCTACATTTTCCACCCAAATCAGTGAAAATTTCAGGGATTGTGGGAGCTAAGGTGAAGATGGTCCCCTATGAAATTAATTGACCCCGGATTGATTACAACATAACTTCTCAATTTTCTCCACGAATTGGATGGGATTTTCTGGAATAGTACTGCTAACCACAGCGCGAATTGAATGTGGATGGGGAGGAAATCATCACCTCTCCAGCCATTCGCTACCTTGGTGTGATGCTGGACGGGAAACTAAGCTTCTGGAGGCACATCAGTGGAGCAGCAGATAAGGCTGCTGATATTGTAAACAAGCTGAGCCGACTGATGGCAAATCTAGGGGGCCCATCAAGGAAACTCCTTATGCGAACTGCAGAGGCAATTATGCTGTATGGAGCAGAAGTGTGGGCAGACTCCCTTAGGGCAGGGCACGTATGGAAGCTGTACAGAGGAGAGGAGCTGTGAGAATCTGTAGTGCATTTAGAACTGTCTCAGGTCCAGCATCACAAGTGATAGCGGGAACTATTCCAATATACCACCAGGCACTGGAGCGAAAAAGGATAAAAATGAGGAAGGCAGAGGCAATATCCATAGTAAAGAAGGAAGAGAGGAAGGAGACCATCCGTAGGCGGCAAGCAGACCTTGTCTGTGAAACCCGTGGAAGGTGGACAGCCCTCATAATTGAAGATCTAAAGGCTTGGTTGGAAAGAAAACACGGTGAGGTGAACTACTACCTGACTCAATTCCTCTCAGGGCATGGATACTTCTGCTCCTTCTTAGTAAAGATCGGGAAAGCCACTGACCCAGAGTGCAGATACTGTGGGATAGAGGAGGATGATGTCTGCCACACCTTCTTCACATGCCCACAATTGGAGGGTATGAGGAGTGCGGAGGGGGTCATCGGAACGTTGCGTCCACAGACAATCATACATGAGATGATTAAGAACAAGTCGAGCTGGAACGCAATGGCAGTATTTGTCACAGCAGTCCTCAAAGCAAAAAAGCTGGCTGAAAGATGGGAGGAAGAAGATGAGGAATAGAATTGAAGGAGAGACCAGAAGTAGGAGCAACCTTTTGGCACAAAAAAAGGGCTCACCCTGAAGTAATACTGTACAAGTGGTTCCGGGGTGAGTCCTTAGCAGAAGGAGTGGGGTTTTAGTTGGTAGGCCCAATGCATGGGGAGTCCAACACTGTTGGGGTGAACTTCCCCTTCGCTCTTAAAGAGTTTCCCAACTTCCGTAACCAAAAAAAAAAAAAAAAAAAAATTGGAATAGTGCGATGGTTTCCTAGTTATCCTTATGTGACCATCAAATTTGGAGGGTAGTGATAGGTTCCTGAAGATGGAAATTTTGAGATGATCTGCTATGCGTCAGATCAACAATACAACCGGGTTAAGGACACGAGGAAGCTATGTGGCTCAATCATTTGGCAGCTGTTAACACGACTTTGGCTCCAACTACGTAGATTCCTTACTGAACTGAAGCCATATTGATTAGTAATCACATGTAAGATCTGTCTGTATGGCTGGTGGCCACTTCACGCGGACCACCTGTTGTGAGCAGTACGTCATTCACGTTACATGCAGTACAAACTCAAGACGGCAGTATATCACGTTCGTGAAGTGCGCCACGTCTGAGCAGCGGCGTCGGTCCCGAGATCTCGAGAAAATGACGAATCGGGCACAAATCATCCCGTCTGTCACTATGAAATACCTCAGGACCTCCAGACGGACTGTCGAGAGGAAGCGATATGTGCAAGAACTGGAAACGCAGTCTTCGGCTCACTTCATCAATCAGGATGGTAAATAAATGAAGACCCGTCTAGCCCAGCTACCGGAGCCCGCCCTCAGCGAAAGAATAACCGTGGAAACGTTCCATGCGAAAGGGTCTTTCCCCTCCCTCTGCTTTACGCCCAATTTAATGCTTTTTCCTTCACGGTTTTGGATATAAATCAACCGGGTCTCGATCAATCAGGCTACAAATCCTCTGCTCTGATTGAAACTCTTTATATTGCCACTAGCCAAGCAGCTTGGAAGCTGAAGGTCCCTCCCACGTCGACTGTGCAGCTAATTTCTTTTCTTCAAATCCCGGCTTCGCTTGGAAAATGAGGTGAACAAAGAAAAATGGATCTTGAAGTCAAATCTTTGAACACTTTTCAACAACTTTTCAAAATAAGCTATTATACAGGGTGTAACACTTCCTGCCGTAGCCTCGGGATTGATTCAGCAACTAATTTGTGACTTTTTTTGTCTCTCGATACTCGCCATTGGATTCAGCGTAAGAAACGCTGCAAATTATTACACAATGGTTTATTATTTTTATTTTTCTAAATAGATCACTCGTCTGCCAATCAACCATCCAACATGAAGAAAAACATCGATCGCATTTCGGTCAGCTTTAATTTGAACGAAGATTATGCCTCTTTTTCACATTCGTGTTTCTGATTTATCGTACGTCCAAACTTTAAATTCTTGTAGAGAGCGAACGGTTTGTCCTTTAGAGCTCCGGGTGGTCTCAAAAAATTCTAAAAATTCTATAAAATCTTAAATTGAAGGAAAAACAATACCTTTATATCAAAATTTTTTGAGTTAGGGCGTTTTCAAAATTTCAAAATTGATTTTGGAACCCTTAGAAGTGACCTACATCAACCAAAATCTTCGGGGCACAACTAGACCCCAAATGGAGCCTACATACCAAATTTCATTAAAATCAGTCAATGCTAAGTGGCAAAAGTGCCGCGTAGGGCGGACGGACGGCCACATTTTTATTCGATTTTTGGTTTCTACGTACCTTGAAACGTAAATCATCAAATTTTGAGGGGCTGTTAAACATTTTTTTTTCTTGGTCGATTCCAAAGGTTCATTATTGAAAATAATAAACCAAAGTACAAAGAAAATAATACCAAAATCGTTCAAGCCATCTTGAGATCGAGGGGGACCATAAACCGCTTAAAACACTGAATTTTCTTGTAAAACACACGTTTTTTGACATTCAAACTTCATTTACTCCTCCAATTTGAATGCTAAAAAGAAAATTGATAGACCGTTGGAAAGATGACTATTCGAGCATGTTTCCTCCGAAGAGCGCCCATCGAAATGGGCAGGGATTTAGAGAGAAAACTTTGGTCAAAGAATGTCAAGTTTCGAAAAAATTTTAAAGTTTGCTTTTCGACTTGATTTTTTGAAATTATTTTATTGCTGAAAGATTTTGATTTTGCACTAGGTAGCTTTGGAATTTAACGCTCTTTCTAACGGTGTAGTAAGATTTGAATTTTCAGGAGAAATAAGGTAGTTATGAGTCGGAAAATATGCACAAAAATTCCCGAAAATATGCACCGGAAACTGGAAAAATATGCAAAATATGCATTTGCCCTTAAAACTGCATACGACTTTGGAATTTCAGTATTTTAAGAAAGGATGTTCCATATTATTACATTTTTTTAGCCATTTTTTCTCCTAGAAAAACGTTGAAAAAAAACGCATCAGGTAAAGTAAACAAGCAATTCAAAAAATCAGTTATACATTTTTATTTACTTTTATACATTTATTACGAACTAGGTATAAATGTAAAGATGAACTACATATTATAATATATATTCCAATATTATTGGACAACAATTACACGCTCCAAATTATCAGGTGTAAAACAGTGTCTCCTGTCACTTAAAATGTCTTTCAATGCAGAAAACGATCTCTCTACATCGCAAGATACAATAGGCAAACATTTAAAAGTGGAAATCTCTTTTGGAGAGTAGGGAGAGTCCCATGAGCTGTCTTCTCCTTTGAGAATTTTCGCGATTTTGAACCACTGAAGACCACCCTGGATTTTCGATAGGACCCCCTCAAGTTTATCCTTGACGGCTTTTCCAGTTGTTCCATGCCAGTGGGGGCTTTTTTCGAGCAGGTCGGAAACAGCACAACAGTCAACTTCCAGCACTGACTTTTTAAAAAAAAATCCAGAATACGCAAAAAACTGGTGAAATATGCTGCAAAATATGCAAAAATCCCCAAAATGACCAAAAAAATGCAAAAATCCCCGAAATGACTGAAATATGCAGAAATATGCAATTTCAATTTCAATTTTAAACCACCGCATACCCTTCAGAAAACCTTCAAAACGTTCAAATACAAAGATTATACCGCATAATAAGAAGGATATGCAAAATATGCACAATTCCGAGCTCTATGTAGTTATGACCATATCAGTGCCGTAAGTTCGAAAACGCGAAAAAAAGGAATTTTGAGTGTGTTAAAAGAAAATTGCTAAAAGACATTTTTTGTTGGAAATACCTTGTGGAATCGAACCCTGAAGTTATGCCCATCTTAAGTGTAGACACCCTGTATAGTACGCTCGGTTTGCTGCTAATGAGTTTGCTTAACCTCACAAATTCATTCGAATACGCTAGATTGATGTTTCATTCTTCCAAATTGTAACGAAGTTTATGCAATTACTCAAGGTCTCAAATAAATAAATATTAACCGCGAACGGAGTACTGGGCTCGGAGAATAATACCCTCGAGTAAACAAAGAACAATTGTCCAAAGATAAAGCGAGTAGCGTTTTCGACATTTACTCTGCTCACTGAACAATACATTACTGTACAAATATTGGTTCCAGAAAGTTGACGAATGTTTGGTCACCCAAAGCGGTCGAATTGGATGGAAAACCGCATTCTCTCGAAATGAAAATTGTTTATCATTCCACGACAATATAAACGCCGGAGCCCCTGAAATTAAATTCGGAGAGCAGCCGTTGGAGTAGGTGTAGGTATATTAATGGATGAAGATGGTTTCACGGGGTATAAATTAAACACGGTTTTCCTCCGTGAGCAATAGCCCGAGATTAAGACGGAAATGACCGTCATTACACGTTAACCGTTAGGGTGGCAATATTGTCTCAGGAAAGGGCTCTAGTCAGGAAAACGTTATCAGTAAAACGCGGAAAGCTCTCCCGGTAAAGGAAAGACAGTAAAAGTTAATCACGAGGCTAAGAGGGATGCCAGGTGTCTCGAACGCCTCGAATTTTAAATTAAGAAATAAACTTGGGGGGCAAGGAAGGGTCCTGACACCCTTCAACAGCGTTTACTCTGCTGGAACGGCGGAGTGACTTGAGTTCGCTGTAAAAGACCGTGGTTCGCATATTAAATTAAAATCAATGTCACTGAGTTGGCATTTTCA
>CM019175.2:16417518-16429041 GCA_009739505.2 Apolygus lucorum
TAGTTCTTTCCTAACTAGTGGGCTTGTCGGCTGGTCATGAGTGTGGGAACTAGGAAACTCATCGAAAGGACACTCATCGAAAAAATCATGGAATGGCGTTTTCGATAGGTTTCCAATCCAGAGTGGACACTCATCGAAAAGTGACGTCTGAGAAACTCATTGAAAAGTAGAGTCCACTCAATTTAATAGATTAATTCAGTTATTTGATCGAATAATTTTTTGATTCGACTCAAGTCCAGCACTGTCGAGACACTCCTCGAAAAATAGCTTCGGGACACTCATCGAAAGTAGAAGCTCGGGATACTCATCGAAAAATCTGATTGACAGGATATTCGTTACCTTCGGGTCAACCCTGAACTACCTGCTATTATAACAGCCCAAGGCCATCTTGAACACCAGGCCAAAACCCTCACCTTCTATAGCTCTGACGTAGCCCTACCTCCTTTGTTAGGGCTTCACTACCTTCAGTGAGGCTGTAGTTTGTCTAATTACACACAAATTATGAGATTATAAATCATGTTCACAATTACCATGATCGTGTGTTGGGACGATTGACTCTCGCAACCATATGAAAGATGAGTGATTTGAATGGTAACACCCAGTCATACACATGATAGCAAATATCTTCGCTTTATTTTGTTTTTCAGTTATAAACTATTTAATTCAAAACATAGCACTAACGTTTTGCGTTGTTGTGATCGGGTGACCCCCAAATCGTTCAAATTTCGTACGTATTTGCTCAAGTTTCCGCGGACGTAAAATTTGTTATGAAAACGATTTGTTTTAACTCGATTTTCGGATTCCACGTACCTACCTACTAAACCAGCATACAATTTTGAGGGGGGAGAAGGGTTATTTATTTTTTCATGTTTGATTCTAAAGGTTTATTATTTAAATAATAAAACAATTCACAGCCAAGTGGACAGGCACTAAAGCTTCCTCACATAGAATCACAAGGACATATAGAATTTGCACATTACACATGTAAATGAAATATTCTGCTAATGGAATACTGTTGTTCACACATCTGATCTGACATTTCTGAAATCCTTCCTACCACTTCCAGTGGTTTCCAAGAGGCTGTGCACGAAATTCCAGCGCTCTAGGATAATTAAGGGAGAATTCTGCTCTATTTCTTACCCAGCTGATCCGACATTCCTGAGATCCTACCAATCACTTCCAGTGGTCTCCTAGAGGGTGCGTACCACAGTTTAGTGCTATAGGATAAACTGGAGAGAAGAACACTATGTTAGGAGCTTCATAGATCATACAGCTGGTCTTGGCTCCTAGAAGGCAGTTCACCTATAACCTTGCTACAGAGTTCTATGAAACTCTGAGAAAGAAAAGTAAGAGGAAAATAGCACCAAACGACTGTGAAGTAGTTTGCGATTATGTTGACGTTTCCCCCCGCTTTTTTGTCGTTCTCAAAAACGTCGTCAAAAAGTCGTCGCCCATAAACACACTCGGGGTTCCCCCAAACTCGTCACTCTCGTCGGCTCCTGCTGATCTGACTCAATCAGCAATCCTCCTTGGACTAATCCCGAAGTTTCACGATCACGATGAACTCTCCGTCAAGGAGCCAACCCGCACACACCCTGAAAATTTCATCAAAATTGAACCATCCCTTCATACCCTTGGGGGGGGGGGGGGAGCAAGGGATTGACCACAGGCAGACAGACCGACAGACACGGAACCAAAGTTGTTCAAAAAGCTGTGAAACGCAAAATGCGAGTGGAAATTTTGATTTTGGAGGACCTAAATTTTTTTGACTCGCTGCACGAATACAAAGCTTTTTTATCTTTCGAATAGTTATTAGGGCCCTCTGTTTTAGGGCTCTAGTTAACAAACGGCCAGAAAAAGCAGTATCTTGCATGTTTGACAGCAAATGGGGTGTGCGCATGGTTTTTTTGTGTGTATATTTCAGAATGATGGATCTCAGTGACAGCTTTCCAAAAAGGTGCAACATGCAAGCGGAAAAGGGTCTTGAAATGCATAACCACTGGTAAGCGGGGGCTTACAATAACGAATCAACTGAGGAGTGGTGTGGCCTGTTCTATCTAACCTCCTTGTAGGCCCTGGCCCATGTACCTGACAGCGAGCGGTACGGTATAGGTAGTGTGAGCCCCGGCTCACGGATGAGTTTAGACAATGACGGGGCGGAGTGAACCGCCAGCATGCTTCCTTCCTCCATGGACCAACATCCGACTTCTTTCCTCCTGACAGACCCGGCGTCACCTTTAGTCGCCCGCCGCCAGAAGCGCCCCTGTCGAAGGTGACGTCAGTCTCAACCAATCAGGGTCGGCCATCTGCCTCCGGCCTGGACGCCTTGAGCTGGAGGGTGGGGGCGACTGGAAAGATATCTCACTACAACGGCGTGGAGCCGCCATTCGAGTCCTATCCTTGAAGCGATCTCCCCTTTGTCTTTGACGCGCTCATTCGAAACGTTTTTCGATCCCTCCCGCTCACAGTTTAGAGCCACCCCCTTCAGAATTAAGTCCGGCGTGATTAATTGCTGACGTCCCCTCCCCCTCAGTCTCCGTGGAAGTATCCGGAGACCATCCAGTTGGACATTTCGAATCATCTCTTCAATCACCACCTCCGGATTTCCTTCGGGCCCCGCCGCTGTGAGTGTACCAAAAACTAAGTCTATTCATTGGCCAATGTTAGAGTGTGCAAAATGTGTAGACAGTAAAACTAGTCAGAGTAAAGTTAATGAACATTTCAGTCAGAGTCAGTAAAGTCAGTAGAGTAAATTTAAAGTTGTCTAAAGTAGTAGAAAGTTGTTGAATATTGGAGAAAGGAAGTAAGGAGAGTAAAACGCATTTCATTGTTGTAAACCATTTATTGCATTTCTTGTCAATTTCGAGTCAATTTACAATTTCATTTTAATTAAAAGGTTCCTATTAGTTGTAACCTTGCATTTCTCTTTTCAACCACCTGGTTCCCGTAACAGACAAGGTAACACGTGCGCAGTTAGGGAATTAGTGCACTACGTGCACCGTATGGTTTACCGTGCACTTCGTGCACCGTTAGGATTTTAGTGCGCTTCGTGCACAGCTACGATTCTCGTACTCTTGATATTTTCCCTTCAGGAAAATAACTTAAGTCCATCAGACATAGACACATTTGGTGATCTAGAGTACCTAGGCCCTTCAGGTTGAATTTAACTTTAGTAAAGTTCGCAGACCTTCGAGCCGCTACAGCTACCTACCAGGTAATTATCGCCACCTATTTTAAATTTAACTTCTTCATAAACTAGGTGTAGATAAACATTTACCTTTGCTTATGTCAATGTAAACTCTCAATTTATATTTGGTTTGATTTCCAACAGGAATTTAGTTTAATATTCAAGTAATTATTTAGAGCCCTCAGCTATCACGACGTAAATTTAGAATCATTTAAACTCAAAACCTGGAGCTTACAAATGGTGGCAGCGCATTAGGATTATCACATTCACAAATTAAAAACTTGCGAATGAGATTACGATTGCAAGCTTCACTTGCAACGAACTCACAAAAATAAAAACAAAAGTAAGCAAATCAAGCCGACATAAGCATTTCATTAACTTCAAACAAAAAACCGAAATTGAAATTCAAGCGCACTGTCTGAACGGAACAGGTAGGAAAATAGGTAGGATGTGCATCCATTTATGTGATATCTAGGAAAAGTGACACCAGCACTCCCTATTTTACCTTTCGTTTGCTGAAATCGCCTTGAAATTTCAATAACGACAGACAGACAAGACAGATTTTCCTTCCAGTGGAAGTATTTTGACAAATTGTGACCATACGAACAACACCTATCTCCCACTATGTCGCTCAACTTTTCGGGAAAACAGAGGTCGGGAGGACGATGACACACCGTCAACGGCAAATACCGAAGCCGTTGAGGTGATGACGCAGACGATGCGGGAAATGAACCTGCTACTCCAACGACTAAACACGAGCTCACACGAGAACACCCGAGACGAGATCCCGCGTTCGGTATTTTTGGAGGTCGAGCCATGGGACCCGGATGCCACTGGTGCGATGAGTGTAACTTCTTTTTTCGCAAATTTTGACATGGTGTCCGCGGACCTAAATTCACGACTCAAATACCGACTTCTCCGGACCAAAACGCGAGGAACCGCCAAACAGTTCCTGATTGACCGAGACGATTCCCTCGATACGGACAACGTATACGAAGCGGCCCGAGCGGATATGATCACGTGGTTTCAGAAAGAGAACCCCCAACACGCAGCCGCACTCTTGTGGACGGTGAGACGAAGCTTGAACGAAACTCTCCGCCAGTTCGCCGACAGGGTGCGCAACCTTGCACGCTGTGCTGTGATGGAAGAGGGTAGAACGCTCCACCGATCCGAGAGAACCGACTGGGTCGAAAAGCGAACTTTGGATGCATTCATCCGTGGGGTGGACAAACAAGTCAGCGCGTTCTTCGTCGCTAACCGACCACGCTCAATACAGGAAGCCCTGAAAAAGGCCGAAGAGCTCGAGCAAACCCTCGACGTAAACCACGATACGGACGAAAAATGGGAAGCTAGCGGCCGTGAGTGGAGACCAAAGGTGCTATAACTGTGGAAGTTTGGACCACTTTGCCGCGAAATGTCCCAAGAAAAACCAACCACTGCCTCGATACCAACGACGGAACGACGAGGACCGACGACGCGAACGGTCGTACGACCGAGATGATGACCAGAAAATCACACCACGTTTCCCGTGCATGTTTTGTGCGGATCGCACGCATTTTCCGATGGCATGCCCATTCAAACCGCGGAAGACTATTTTCTGCGATTTTTGCGGTGCGGGGAACCACCTGGAGGAGGATCGTTACGGAAGGAGAGGACTTCTCCCAGTGTCACGGCCAGTAATGGAACCCGCACATATTACGGAAGTGGCGCGATACAAGGGCCCTCCGGGTGAAAAGCACATTCCCGCGGTGGAGGCCCCGATGTCAAGAACCCTCAAAATCCGAGTAGGATTGGGTCCCGAGTCAAGGGAGATGATCATCGACACAGGCGCCGCCTTTTCCGTATTGTCCTCACCTGTGAAGGGAATTCCGATGCGGTTGACGCGCGCCGTGGCCTGGGGAGCGGACGGAGTTATGTTGCCGTTTGCCGGAGAACAGCAGATAATGACGAAGATCGGCAGTTACAAATTTGAACACAATTACCTGGTGTTCGCAAGGAAAAGTGCAACCCTGGACCTGCTTGGACTGGACATTCTCAGAAGAGTACCCCTTACCCTGACAACAGGCCCCAACATGAGTTTTCAGGCACGCACGGATCGAACCCAACCCCTACAACTCATTGGGGCCAATGAAAGACGGCGTCCTTCGGAGATGGCGTTACGGCCGGAAGGGCGGGAAACATGGGTGTCTGCAATTCGGAAATCAATTCGCGGACCAGACACACCCTTCCCTAGTACCTTTTCGACGGTGACAACCACTCCCGAGAGGGATTGGCCGGTGAGCCCCGAGGAGGAAGTAACTACACCAAATCAACCGCCGAGGAAGGTTCACTATGCCGGACCCATTGAGGAAATGGTTCCCGGCGTACTCATGAAGGATTCCCTGAAACAAGAGGACCCGAACGGAAATCCGGACGCCAAAGTGATCGGCGAAGTGGTGGAAGCTGAGGCGCACGGACACGGCGAAACGCACGGCGAAACGCACGGCGAAACGCACGGTGAGGACCCCAGCTACGAAAACCATGCCGATCTGTTACCGAATAGGAACGTCGACAAACACCACGCCGATGAGTCGGGTGAGGGAGATGAACCACCGAATGTGGAAAAGAAAGCAGGAAGGTCCGAGTATAGCGTGCTGAAGCACTGGAGCCGGCAATACGGAGGAACTGACGTCCCCATCGAGCCCCCGGTCGGAGCCATGACCTCTGGGCCGAGCGCCGAACTAAAAGAAGTGCTGGACACTGCGACGGTCGACACGGGTGAGGGACCAATCTCAACCGGGAGCTCCGGTATGAGTGAGGACCTCATTGTGAGGGCCGTCGAGGGAGCGACCGTCGAAACCTCGCCCGAGGATCGGGTTTGCGTTCTAGTTACCACGGAGAAACGAGAGGAGGAGGCTGACTGGGAGGAGGTCCCGACGGATCAGTGGGAAGACAAGTCATTAGACTTTGGAACAACGCTACAGAACAAACTACGCCATTTGTCTCATACCGACCTGTTGCAGACCAAAAAGTTGTTACGGAGGTTTGAGGGGCTGTTCGAACCACCCGCTGGGGAGGGGTGTAGCCTGGAGGTTGCGCATGAAATCATAACCACGCAACCCATTATAGCACAGCAGAAGCCCTACCCGGTTCCGCACGCGCTGCGCGAGGAAGTGGAGGTGCAGATCAAAGACATGCTGGCGGCCAAGGTTATTAGCCCTTCTACAAGCCCCTGGTGCGCACCTGTGCTACTCGTAAAAAAAAAGACACCTCTGGGAGAGAAACAGAAGTGGCGTTTCTGTACGGACTTTAGGCAACTGAATAAAATTACTAAAGGTGACGCGTATCCCTTGCCCCGACTACAGGAGACACTCTCAATGCTCGGAAATTGCAGGTGGTTTACCACTATAGACCTGATCTCGGGATACCATCAGATACCGGTACATGCAGACTCCAGGGAGAAGACGGCTTTTTCGGTGTTGGGGCGCCACTTCCACTACGAGAAGATGCCATTTGGGCTAAAAAATGCGCCCGCCACCTTTCAAAGGGTGATGAACGACGTTCTGGACGGATTACTGGGACCGGGATGTCTCGTCTACCTGGACGACGTGATCGTATTTTCGGCTACGGTGGAGGAGCACCTTGAAAAACTGGCCCAGGTGTTTGACCGATTGGCGGAGGCGCGACTGCAGGTTAACCTGCCAAAGTGCGAGTTTCTGAGGAGCGAGGTCCGGTTCCTGGGACACCGAATAACCCCAGAGGGCATTTTTACCGAGCCCGAGAAGACTAAGGCAATCCGTGAATTTCCCATTCCGACTACCAAATTGAAGTTGCAATCGTTTTTGGGGCTGGCGGGCTTCTATCGTCGATTTATTCCAAACTATTCAGAAATCGTGGTCCCACTCACCGATCTCCTTAAGAAAACGACACCTTTCGAATGGACAGAGCGCCAGCAGACTGCCTTTGATGACTTGCGGGCTAAACTGGTTAGCGAACCGATACTGGCATACCCAGATCTATCGAGACCCTTCGTCTTGGCCACGGATGCTTCCGGCTCCGCACTGGGAGCTGTTCTCTCTCAAAGCATAAACGGGGAGGAGAGACCCATAGCCTATGCGAGCAGAAAGCTCAACCCGGCTGAGACCCGGTATTCGGTGACGGAACGAGAGTTGTTGGCGGTAGTGTGGGCCGTCCGCCACTTCCAGGAGTATTTGCTGGGGCAGCAGTTTGAACTGCAGACGGACCACATGGCGTTAACGGCGGCCATGAGGTTGAAAGACCCTACCTCCCGTATTGGCCGTTGGGTGCTGAGATTGGCGGAATACGATTTCGTTCCGAGATACCGCCCGGGGACCAAGATGGGTCATGCCGATGGACTAAGTCGCATGGATTTGGCCGTGGTGTCGTTGGACTTCCCACGAGAACTGATGATCGCGGCCCAGGACCTGGATATGTGGGTAAGAACACTAGTAACGAGCAAAAGGCGGACTGATATACGTCAGACCAACGGGGTCTGGGAGATGAAGGTTAGAAACGACGGACCGAACTCCTGGGTGCCGCTCATGCCTGGCTCTCTGAGAGAGTGGTTGATCAGCAGATGCCATAGAAACGAATGGGCTGGTCACCCCGGCGCTGAGGTTACAGAAAAAATGGTAAGGAAATTGGGGATCTGGCCAAGTCTAGCGAAGGACGTGCGTGAGCAGGTAAAACGTTGCGACACCTGCCAACGAAGAAACACCCCATTAGGACTCAAGAACCCTATTCAAAAACCGGTGCTACCCGAACGACCTGGGCAGATAGTCGGAATAGATTTTGTGGGGCCAATCTCGTCAGGATCTTCACACAAATATCTACTTACAGTGATAGATCATTTTACTAAGTATGCGGAGGCATACATAACCACTGATTGCACCGCGGTGACGGTCGCTAGAATGCTTGCCAACAAATATATCCCCATGCACGGCGTGCCGGAGCGACTCGTATCTGATCGCGGAACTGCGTTCACGGCAAGTTCCACGCGTGAACTGTGTTCAAGGTGGGGCATTCGACAGGTGTTCACTACGGCTTATCACCCTGAAGGAAACGGGGTGTGTGAGCGTTTTCACCGTACGCTCACGAACATCCTGTCGAAAATCTCCAAAACAACCAGGGAATGGGAAACCATGCTTCCAACTGCGCTGGCCGCGTACAGATCGACGCCGCACAAGAGCACTGGGTTCAGCCCAAACTTCCTGACGTTTGGAAGAGAACTGAGAATGCCCAACGAGACGTTTCAAGGCTTGCAGGCAACCGAAAACGAAACGACGTTCATGAAAAATCTCAAAGCAGCCCGTAATGCAACCGCACATTGTTTGAACGAAGCATGGAAGAAGCGCAGCGAGACCATAAATTCCAGACGCACGTTGCGATCGTTCCGAGAGGGAGAAACCGTGTACTTACGAGAAATGCAACCACCTCCTGGAGTCATTCGCAAATTTTGGTGTCCATGGACAGGACCATGGATCGTTACTAAGAAACACACGGATGTGACCTACGAAATACGCGACTCGCCTGATATCCGAAGACAGACGGTTCATCTAAACCGGTTGAAACCCGCATTCGTGCTTGGAGTTCCCGATGAAGCGTTCGTGGATCCTTTCGGGGTGGCACCATACGCTGAACCCGTGCGTGTACTGCCCGGTCCGACGGAATGTGAGCCTGAAATGGAAGAAGATTACCCATCAGATGAAGAGGAACAGCTCACACCAAGGATCGAGCCAGCACGAATCACATCGTCAAAGCACGATGACGCCGTGCACGCCGAAGAGACGCGTGCGGAGGCATACGAACGCACGGACCCCCCTGAGAATGGAAACGAAAACCCTGTCGACCAGGACCCCATATCTAATGAAGAGAATAATTCGACCGCAGACTCGTCTTCCGAAGGGTTCGAGGATGCTATCGAGGCCCCGCCTGCCAAGAAATGCCGAAATGAAGATGACAATAAAACAACTGGGTACACACTTCGAAAGCGTACTAACCCAATCAACTATCGTCAGCTTCACACGGGAAGGAGATAAAACTAACTTACCAACTAATAGGAGAAAAGACCGACCTAACCTAATGACCCGAAAAACCGTAAATCAGATCCTTCAGATCGCCACGTTTAAAATTGGATCCTTCAGATCGAACCTGCTTGCCTGTAACTTCTATCGATAAAATTTGATGAACATAATTACACATTTTGCGCACAAACAAAAGAAACATGAACAAGGCCGTGAATTCCCCTCTAAATATTGCGCACTTTTCCTAGGTGAGGATGACACAATAGGGTTATTTGTTTGTTATAGATGGTTCTGATGACGCAGGAGCAGCTAGAGAAATGGATGGCGGAGAACAAACCTCTCAACCCCGATGTCATTATACAGATGATCCGCGAGGGGGTGAGGGATGAGCAAGATCGTCTGTATGGCCAAGAACCGGGTGTTGTGAATACACCTGAACCCACTCCAACCCCACTTCTTCAGCTGGAGAGCCTGGTAACTTATATTAGATTTGCCAACGGCGCCGAAACACCTCTGGCTCGCCGAATGAATTGCCAAGCCGCAATGATGTCCGTGTTAGAAATTGCACGTTGGATTCCGTCATACCAACGAATTTTGGAGGAACGAAACATGTTGTTGGAGCATCAACACCGGGCTATAGTGGATAAACTGCGCTTGACGAGGGAGCGAGACATGGCTAGAGAGGAGGCAAGGGGGGTGCACGTGGAGGATGATCAGGAGAGACTTACGCAGGCCATGCAGGGTCTAGGGGTGGGTTCCCCCACGCCCAAACCGGATCCCGCGAGCCAGGATTTGAGAGACGTCACGGAGAATCTGGGCGACACGATGCCCCGACCCAACATCAATCAAGAACAGCAAGCTGCCTCACATGGCATTGAGGATTGCATCCTTTGCCGCAATTTCGGGTACGAATTGGCCAGGCGAATAGCACGAGCCTCCGACCCCAACCCGGAATCCAGTGTCGTCTTCGGCGACTCTGGCTCACAAAGGGGCGGGGGATGTGAGCCCCGGCTCACGGATGAGTTTAGACAATGACGGGGCGGAATGAACCGCCAGCATGCTTCCTTCCTCCATGGACCAACATCCGACTTCTTTCCTCCTGACAGACCCGGCGTCACCTTTAGTCGCCCGCCGCCAGAAGCGCCCCTGTCGAAGTGACGTCAGTCTCAACCAATCAGGGTCGGCCATCTGCCTCCGGCCTGGACGCCTTGAGCTGGAGGGTGGGGGCGACTGGAAAGATATCTCACTACAACGGCGTGGAGCCGCCATTCGAGTCCTATCCTTGAAGCGATCTCCCCTTTGTCTTTGACGCGCTCATTCGAAACGTTTTTCGATCCCTCCCGCTCACAGTTTAGAGCCACCCCCTTCAGAATTAAGTCCGGCGTGATTAATTGCTGACGTCCCCTCCCCCTCAGTCTCCGTGGAAGTATCCGGAGACCATCCAGTTGGACATTTCGAATCATCTCTTCAATCACCACCTCCGGATTTCCTTCGGGCCCCGCCGCTGTGAGTGTACCAAAAACTAAGTCTATTCATTGGCCAATGTTAGAGTGTGCAAAATGTGTAGACAGTAAAACTAGTCAGAATAAAGTTAATGAACATTTCAGTCAGAGTCAGTAAAGTCAGTAGAGTAAATTTCAAATTGTCTAAAATAGTAAAAGTTGTTGAATCTTGGAGAAAGGAAGTAAGGAGAGTAAAACGCATTTCATTGTTGTAAAACCATTTATTGCATTTCTTGTCAATTTCGAGTCAATTTACAATTTCATTTTAATTAAAAGGTTCCTATTAGTTGTAACCTTGCATTTCTCATTTCAACCACCTGGTTCCCGTAACAGACAGGTAAAACGTGCGCAGTTAGGGAATTCGTGCACTACGTGCACCGTATGGTTTACCGTGCACTTCGTGCACCGTTAGGATTTTAGTGCGCTTCGTGCGCAGCTACGATTCTCGTACTCTTGATATTTTCCCTTCAGGAAAACAACTTAAGTCCATCAGACATAGACACATTTGGTGATCTAGAGTACCTAGGCCCTTCAGGTTGAATTTAACTTTAGTAAATTTCGCAGACCTTCGAGCCGCTACAGCTACCTACCAGGTAATTATCGCCACCTATTTTAAATTTAACTTCTTCATAAACTAGGTGTAGATAAACATTTACCTTTGCTTATGTCAATGTAAACTCTCAATTTATATTTGGTTTGATTTCCAACAGGAATTTAGTTTAATATTCAAGTAATTATTTAGAGCCCTCAGCTATCACGACGTAAATTTAGAATCCTTTAAACTCAAAACCTGGAGCTTACACCTTCATAA
>WIXP02000018.1:0-43615 GCA_009739505.2 Apolygus lucorum
AGGCGTCATAATGTCGGTTCATTATACGTATTTGGTACCACAGCTAGAGCATGTCTCCAATACTAATGAATATAGGAGCCTGAAAATCGTTTCAATTCGTCTCATTGCTGGTATATCTATAACAATCTATCGAATTTTTACCAAATTATAATTTTAGGCGTCATAATGTCGGTTCATTATTAACGTATTGGTACCACAGCTAGAGCATGTCTCCAATACTAATGAATATAGGAGCCTGAAAATCGTTTCAATTCGTCTCATTGCTGGTATATCTATAACAATCTATCGAATTTTACCAAATTTATCAATTTAGAGGCGTCATATGTCGGTTCATTATTACTATTTGGTACCACAGCTAGAGCATGTCTCCAATACTAATGAATATAGGAGCCTGAAAATCGTTTCAATTCGTCTCATTGCTGGTATATCTATAACAATCTATCGAATTTTACCAATTTATCAATTTAGAGGCGTCATAATGTCGGTTCATTATTACGTATTTGGTACCACAGCTAGAGCATGTCTCCAATACTAATGAATATAGGAGCCTGAAAATCGTTTCAATTCGTCTCATTGCTGGTATATCTATAACAATCTATCGAATTTTTACCAAATTTATCAATTTAGAGGCGTCATAATGTGGTTCATTAGTACGTATTTGGTACCACAGCTAGAGCATGTCTCCAATACTAATGAATATAGGAGCCTGAAAATCGTTTCAATTCGTCTCATTGCTGGTATATCTATAACAATCTATCGAATTTTTACCAAATTTATCAATTTAGAGGCGTCAATGTCGGTTCATTATTACGTATTTGGTACCACAGCTAGAGCATGTCTCCAATACTAATGAATATAGGAGCCTGAAAATCGTTTCAATTCGTCTCATTGCTGGTATATCTATAACAATCTATCGAATTTTTACCAAATTTATCAATTTAGAGGCGTCATAATGTCGGTTCATTATTACGTATTTGGTACCACAGCTACATAGAGCATGTCTCCAATACTAATGAATATAGGAGCCTGAAAATCGTTTCAATTCGTCTCATTGCTGGTATATCTATAACAATCTATCGAATTTTTACCAAATTTATCAATTTAGAGGCGTAATGATGCGGTTCATTATTACGTATTTGGTACCACAGCTAGAGCATGTCTCCAATACTAATGAATATAGGAGCCTGAAAATCGTTTCAATTCGTCTCATTGCTGGTATATCTATAACAATCTATCGAATTTTTACCAAATTTATCATTTAGAGGCGTCATAATGTCGGTTCATTATTACGTATTTGGTACCACAGCTAGAGCATGTCTCCAATACTAATGAATATAGGAGCCTGAAAATCGTTTCAATTCGTCTCATTGCTGGTATATCTATAACAATCTATCGAATTTTTACCAAATTTATCAATTTAGAGGCGTCATAATGTCGGTTCATTATTACGTATTTGGTACCACAGCTAGAGCATGTCTCCAATACTAATGAATATAGGAGCCTGAAAATCGTTTCAATTCGTCTCATTGCTGGTATATCTATAACAATCTATCGAATTTTTACCAAATTTATCAATTTAGAGGCGTCATAATGTCGGTTCATTATTACGTATTTGGTACCACAGCTAGAGCATGTCTCCAATACTAATGAATATAGGAGCCTGAAAATCGTTTCAATTCGTCTCATTGCTGGTATATCTATACAATCTATCGAATTTTTACCAAATTTATCAATTTAGAGGCGTCATAATGTTATTATTAGTATGGTACCACAGCTAGAGATGTCTCCTCAATTGCTGATTATCGTTTCAATCTATCGAATTTTTTTTTCCAATTTATCAATTTAGAGGCGTCATAATGTCGGTTCATTATTACGTATTTGGTACCACAGCTAGAGCATGTCTCCAATACTAATGAATATAGGAGCCTGAAAATCGTTTCAATTCGTCTCATTGCTGGTATATCTATAACAATCTATCGAATTTTTACCAAATTTATCAATTTAGAGGCGTCATAATGTCGGTTCATTATTACGTATTTGGTACCACAGCTAGAGCATGTCTCCAATACTAATGATAATAGGAGCCTGAAAATCGTTTCAATTCGTCTCATTGCTGGTATATCTATAACAATCTATCGAATTTTTACCAAATTTATGAATTTAGAGGCGTAATAATGTCGGTTCATTATTACGTATTTGGTACCACAGCTAGAGCATGTCTCCAATACTAATGAATATAGGAGCCTGAAAATCGTTTCAATTCGTCTCATTGCTGGTATATCTATAACAATCTATCGAATTTTTACCAAATTTATCAATTTAGAGGCGTCATAATGTCGGTTCATTATTACGTATTTGGTACCACAGCTAGAGCATGTCTCCAATACTAATGAATATAGGAGCCTGAAAATCGTTTCAATTCGTCTCATTGCTGGTATATCTATAACAATCTATCGAATTTTTACCAAATTTATCAATTTAGAGGCGTCATAATGTCGGTTCATTATTACGTATTTGGTACCACAGCTAGAGCATGTCTCCAATACTAATGAATATAGGAGCCTGAAAATCGTTTCAATTCGTCTCATTGCTGGTATATCTATAACAATCTATCGAATTTTTACCAAATTTATCAATTTAGAGGCGTCATAATGTCGGTTCATTATTACGTATTTGGTACCACAGCTAGAGCATGTCTCCAATACTAATGAATATAGGAGCCTGAAAATCGTTTCAATTCGTCTCATTGCTGGTATATCTATAACAATCTATCGAATTTTTACCAAATTTATCAATTTAGAGGCGTCATAATGTCGGTTCATTATTACGTATTTGGTACCACAGCTAGAGCATGTCTCCAATACTAATGAATATAGGAGCCTGAAAATCGTTTCAATTCGTCATTGTCTCATTGCTGGTATATCTATAACAATCTATCGAATTTTTACCAAATTTATCAATTTAGAGGCGTAATAATGCTGGTTCATTATTACGTATTTGGTACCACAGCTAGAGCATGTCTCCAATACTAATGAATATAGGAGCCTGAAAATCGTTTCAATTCGTCTCATTGCTGGTATATCTATAACAATCTATCGAATTTTTACCAAATTATCAATTTAGAGGCGTCATAATGTCGGTTCATTATTACGTATTTGGTACCACAGCTAGAGCATGTCTCCAATACTAATGATATAGGAGCCTGAAAATCGTTTCAATTCGTCTCATTGCTGGTATATCTATAAACAATCTATCGAATTTTTACCAAATTTATCAATTTAGAGGCGTCATAATGTCGGTTCATTATTACGTATTTGGTACCACAGCTAGAGCATGTCTCCAATACTAATGAATATAGGAGCCTGAAAATCGTTTCAATTCGTCTCATTGCTGGTATATCTATAACAATCTATCGAATTTTTACCAAATTTATGAATTTAGAGGCGTAATGATGTGGTTCATTATTACCTATTAGGTACCACAGCTAGAGCATGTCTCCAATACTAATGAATATAGGAGCCTGAAAATCGTTTCAATTCGTCTCATTGCTGGTATATCTATAACAATCTATCGAATTTTTACCAAATTTATCAATTTAGAGGCGTCATAATGTCGGTTCATTATTACGTATTTGGTACCACAGCTAGAGCATGTCTCCAATACTAATGAATATAGGAGCCTGAAAATCGTTTCAATTCGTCTCATTGCTGGTATATCTATAACAATCTATCGAATTTTTACCAAATTTATGAATTTAGAGGCGTCATAATGTCGGTTCATTATACGTATTTGGTACCACAGCTAGAGCATGTCTCCAATACTAATGAATATAGGAGCCTGAAAATCGTTTCAATTCGTCTCATTGCTGGTATATCTATAACAATCTATCGAATTTTTACCAAATTTATCAATTTAGAGGCGTCATAATGTCGGTTCATTATTACGTATTTGGTACCACAGCTAGAGCATGTCTCCAATACTAATGAATATAGGAGCCTGAAAATCGTTTCAATTCGTCTCATTGCTGGTATATCTATAACAATCTATCGAATTTTTACCAAATTTATCAATTTAGAGGCGTCATAATGTGGTTCATTATTACGTATTGGTACCACAGCTAGAGCATGTCTCCAATACTAATGAATATAGGAGCCTGAAAATCGTTTCAATTCGTCTCATTGCTGGTATATCTATAACAATCTATCGAATTTTACCAAATTTATGAATTTAGAGGCGTCATAATGTGGTTCATTATACGTATTAGGTACCACAGCTAGAGCATGTCTCCAATACTAATGAATATAGGAGCCTGAAAATCGTTTCAATTCGTCTCATTGCTGGTATATCTATAACAATCTATCGAATTTTTACCAAATTTATCAATTTAGAGGCGTCATAATGTCGGTTCATTATTACGTATTTGGTACCACAGCTAGAGCATGTCTCCAATACTAATGAATATAGGAGCCTGAAAATCGTTTCAATTCGTCTCATTGCTGGTATATCTATAACAATCTATCGAATTTTTACCAAATTTATCAATTTAGAGGCGTCATAATGTCGGTTCATTATTACGTATTGGTACCACAGCTAGAGCATGTCTCCAATACTAATGAATATAGGAGCCTGAAAATCGTTTCAATTCGTCTCATTGCTGGTATATCTATAACAATCTATCGAATTTTTACCAAATTTATGAATTTAGAGGCGTAATGATGCTGGTTCATTATTACGTATTTGGTACCACAGCTAGAGCATGTCTCCAATACTAATGAATATAGGAGCCTGAAAATCGTTTCAATTCGTCTCATTGCTGGTATATCTATAACAATCTATCGAATTTTTACCAAATTTATCAATTTAGAGGCGTCATAATGTCGGTTCATTAGTACCTATTAGGTACCACAGCTAGAGCATGTCTCCAATACTAATGAATATAGGAGCCTGAAAATCGTTTCAATTCGTCTCATTGCTGGTATATCTATAACAATCTATCGAATTTTTACCAAATTTATCAATTTAGAGGCGTCATAATGTCGGTTCATTATTACGTATTTGGTACCACAGCTAGAGCATGTCTCCAATACTAATGAATATAGGAGCCTGAAAATCGTTTCAATTCGTCTCATTGCTGGTATATCTATAACAATCTATCGAATTTTTACCAATTTATCAATTTAGAGGCGTCATAATGTCGGTTCATTATTACGTATTTGGTACCACAGCTAGAGCATGTCTCCAATACTAATGAATATAGGAGCCTGAAAATCGTTTCAATTCGTCTCATTGCTGGTATATCTATTACAATCTATCGAATTTTTACCAAATTTATCAATTTAGAGGCGTCATAATAATAATAATTTGGTACCATCAATTCGTCTCATTGCTGATATATCTATAACAATCTATCGAATTTTTTCCAAATTTATCAATTTAGAGGCGTCATAATGTCGGTTCATTATTACGTATTTGGTACCACAGCTAGAGCATGTCTCCAATACTAATGAATATAGGAGCCTGAAAATCGTTTCAATTCGTCTCATTGCTGGTATATCTATAACAATCTATCGAATTTTTACCAAATTTATCAATTTAGAGGCGTCATAATGTCGGTTCATTATTACGTATTTGGTACCACAGCTAGAGCATGTCTCCAATACTAATGAATATAGGAGCCTGAAAATCGTTTCAATTCGTCTCATTGCTGGTATATCTATAACAATCTATCGAATTTTTACCAAATTTATGAATTTAGAGGGCGTCATGATGTGGTTCATTAGTACTATTAGGTACCACAGCTAGAGCATGTCTCCAATACTAATGAATATAGGAGCCTGAAAATCGTTTCAATTCGTCTCATTGCTGGTATATCTATAACAATCTATCGAATTTTACCAAATTTATCAATTTAGAGGCGTCATAATGTCGGTTCATTATTACGTATTTGGTACCACAGCTAGAGCATGTCTCCAATACTAATGAATATAGGAGCCTGAAAATCGTTTCAATTCGTCTCATTGCTGGTATATCTATAACAATCTATCGAATTTTTACCAAATTTATGAATTTAGAGGCGTCATAATGTCGGTTCATTATTACGTATTTGGTACCACAGCTAGAGCATGTCTCCAATACTAATGAATATAGGAGCCTGAAAATCGTTTCAATTCGTCTCATTGCTGGTATATCTATAACAATCTATCGAATTTTTACCAAATTTATCAATTTAGAGGCGTCATAATGTCGGTTCATTATTACGTATTTGGTACCACAGCTAGAGCATGTCTCCAATACTAATGAATATAGGAGCCTGAAAATCGTTTCAATTCGTCTCATTGCTGGTATATCTATAACAATCTATCGAATTTTTACCAAATTTATCAATTTAGAGGCGTCATAATGTCGGTTCATTAGTACGTATTTGGTACCACAGCTAGAGCATGTCTCCAATACTAATGAATATAGGAGCCTGAAAATCGTTTCAATTCGTCTCATTGCTGGTATATCTATAACAATCTATCGAATTTTTACCAAATTTATGAATTTAGAGGCGTCATAATGTCGGTTCATTATTACGTATTGGTACCACAGCTAGAGCATGTCTCCAATACTAATGAATATAGGAGCCTGAAAATCGTTTCAATTCGTCTCATTGCTGGTATATCTATAACAATCTATCGAATTTTTACCAAATTTATCAATTTAGAGGCGTCATAATGTCGGTTCATTATTACGTATTTGGTACCACAGCTAGAGCATGTCTCCAATACTAATGAATATAGGAGCCTGAAAATCGTTTCAATTCGTCTCATTGCTGGTATATCTATAACAATCTATCGAATTTTTACCAAATTTATCAATTTAGAGGCGTCATAATGTCGGTTCATTATTACGTATTTGGTACCACAGCTAGAGCATGTCTCCAATACTAATGAATATAGGAGCCTGAAAATCGTTTCAATTCGTCTCATTGCTGGTATATCTATAACAATCTATCGAATTTTTACCAAATTACCAAATTTATGAATTTAAGCGTCATAATGCTCGGTTCATTATACGTATTTGGTACCACAGCTAGAGCATGTCTCCAATACTAATGAATATAGGAGCCTGAAAATCGTTTCAATTCGTCTCATTGCTGGTATATCTATAACAATCTATCGAATTTTTACCAAATTTATGAATTTAGAGGCGTCAAATGTCGGTTCATTATTACGTATTGGTACCACAGCTAGAGCATGTCTCCAATACTAATGAATATAGGAGCCTGAAAATCGTTTCAATTCGTCTCATTGCTGGTATATCTATAACAATCTATCGAATTTTTACCAAATTTATCAATTTAGAGGCGTCATAATGTCGGTTCATTATTACGTATTTGGTACCACAGCTAGAGCATGTCTCCAATACTAATGAATATAGGAGCCTGAAAATCGTTTCAATTCGTCTCATTGCTGGTATATCTATAACAATCTATCGAATTTTTACCAAATTTATCAATTTAGAGGCGTCATAATAATATAACGTATTGGTACCACATTCGTCTCATTGCTGGTATAATCTATAACAATCTATCGAATTTTTACCAAATTTATCAATTTAGAGGCGTCAAATGTCGTTCATTATACGTATTTGGTACCACAGCTAGAGCATGTCTCCAATACTAATGAATATAGGAGCCTGAAAATCGTTTCAATTCGTCTCATTGCTGGTATATCTATAACAATCTATCGAATTTTTACCAAATTTATCAATTTAGAGGCGTCATAATGTGGTTCATTATTACGTATTTGGTACCACAGCTAGAGCATGTCTCCAATACTAATGAATATAGGAGCCTGAAAATCGTTTCAATTCGTCTCATTGCTGGTATATCTATAACAATCTATCGAATTTTTACCAAATTTATCAATTTAGAGGCGTCATAATGTCGGTTCATTATTACGTATTTGGTACCACAGCTAGAGCATGTCTCCAATACTAATGAATATAGGAGCCTGAAAATCGTTTCAATTCGTCTCATTGCTGGTATATCTATAACAATCTATCGAATTTTTACCAAATTTATCAATTTAGAGGCGTCATAATGTCGGTTCATTATTACGTATTTGGTACCACAGCTAGAGCATGTCTCCAATACTAATGAATATAGGAGCCTGAAAATCGTTTCAATTCGTCTCATTGCTGGTATATCTATAACAATCTATCGAATTTTTACCAAATTTATCAATTTAGAGGCGTCATAATGTCGGTTCATTATTACGTATTTGGTACCACAGCTAGAGCATGTCTCCAATACTAATGAATATAGGAGCCTGAAAATCGTTTCAATTCGTCTCATTGCTGGTATATCTATAACAATCTATCGAATTTTTACCAAATTTATCAATTTAGAGGCGTCATAATGTCGGTTCATTATTACGTATTTGGTACCACAGCTAGAGCATGTCTCCAATACTAATGAATATAGGAGCCTGAAAATCGTTTCAATTCGTCTCATTGCTGGTATATCTATAACAATCTATCGAATTTTTACCAAATTTATCAATTTAGAGGCGTCATAATGTCGGTTCATTATTACGTATTTGGTACCACAGCTAGAGCATGTCTCCAATACTAATGAATATAGGAGCCTGAAAATCGTTTCAATTCGTCTCATTGCTGGTATATCTATAACAATCTATCGAATTTTACCAAATTTATCAATTTAGAGGCGTCATAATGTCGGTTCATTATTACGTATTTGGTACCACAGCTAGAGCATGTCTCCAATACTAATGAATAGGGAGCCTGAAAATCGTTTCAATTCGTCTCATTGCTGGTATATCTATAACAATCTATCGAATTTTTACCAAATTTATCAATTTAGAGGCGTCATGATGTCGGTTCATTATACGTATTAGGTACCACAGCTAGAGCATGTCTCCAATACTAATGAATATAGGAGCCTGAAAATCGTTTCAATTCGTCTCATTGCTGGTATATCTATAACAATCTATCGAATTTTTACCAAATTTATCAATTTAGAGGCGTCATAATGTCGGTTCATTATTACGTATTTGGTACCACAGCTAGAGCATGTCTCCAATACTAATGAATATAGGAGCCTGAAAATCGTTTCAATTCGTCTCATTGCTGGTATATCTATAACAATCTATCGAATTTTTACCAAATTTATCAATTTAGAGGCGTCATAATGTCGGTTCATTATTACGTATTGGTACCACAGCTAGAGCATGTCTCCAATACTAATGAATATAGGAGCCTGAAAATCGTTTCAATTCGTCTCATTGCTGGTATATCTATAACAATCTATCGAATTTTTACCAAATTTATCAATTTAGAGGCGTCATAATGTCGGTTCATTATTACGTATTTGGTACCACAGCTAGAGCATGTCTCCAATACTAATGAATATAGGAGCCTGAAAATCGTTTCAATTCGTCTCATTGCTGGTATATCTATAACAATCTATCGAATTTTTACCAAATTTATCAATTTAGAGGCGTCATAATGTCGGTTCATTATTACGTATTTGGTACCACAGCTAGAGCATGTCTCCAATACTAATGAATATAGGAGCCTGAAAATCGTTTCAATTCGTCTCATTGCTGGTATATCTATAACAATCTATCGAATTTTTACCAAATTTATCAATTTAGAGGCGTCATAATGTCGGTTCATTATTACGTATTTGGTACCACAGCTAGAGCATGTCTCCAATACTAATGAATATAGGAGCCTGAAAATCGTTTCAATTCGTCTCATTGCTGGTATATCTATAACAATCTATCGAATTTTTACCAAATTTATCAATTTAGAGGCGTCATAATGTCGGTTCATTATTACGTATTTGGTACCACAGCTAGAGCATGTCTCCAATACTAATGAATATAGGAGCCTGAAAATCGTTTCAATTCGTCTCATTGCTGGTATATCTATAACAATCTATCGAATTTTTACCAAATTTATCAATTTAGAGGCGTCATAATGTCGGTTCATTATTACGTATTTGGTACCACAGCTAGAGCATGTCTCCAATACTAATGAATATAGGAGCCTGAAAATCGTTTCAATTCGTCTCATTGCTGGTATATCTATAACAATCTATCGAATTTTTACCAAATTTATCAATTTAGAGGCGTCATAATGTCGGTTCATTATTACGTATTTGGTACCACAGCTAGAGCATGTCTCCAATACTAATGAATATAGGAGCCTGAAAATCGTTTCAATTCGTCTCATTGCTGGTATATCTATAACAATCTATCGAATTTTTACCAAATTTATCAATTTAGAGGCGTCATAATGTCGGTTCATTATTACGTATTTGGTACCACAGCTAGAGCATGTCTCCAATACTAATGAATATAGGAGCCTGAAAATCGTTTCAATTCGTCTCATTGCTGGTATATCTATAACAATCTATCGAATTTTTACCAAATTTATCAATTTAGAGGCGTCATAATGTCGGTTCATTATTACGTATTGGTACCACAGCTAGAGCATGTCTCCAATACTAATGAATATAGGAGCCTGAAAATCGTTTCAATTCGTCTCATTGCTGGTATATCTATAACAATCTATCGAATTTTTACCAAATTTATCAATTTAGAGGCGTCATAATGTCGGTTCATTATTACGTATTTGGTACCACAGCTAGAGCATGTCTCCAATACTAATGAATATAGGAGCCTGAAAATCGTTTCAATTCGTCTCATTGCTGGTATATCTATAACAATCTATCGAATTTTTACCAAATTTATCAATTTAGAGGCGTCATAATGTCGGTTCATTATTACGTATTTGGTACCACAGCTAGAGCATGTCTCCAATACTAATGAATATAGGAGCCTGAAAATCGTTTCAATTCGTCTCATTGCTGGTATATCTATAACAATCTATCGAATTTTTACCAAATTTATCAATTTAGAGGCGTCATAATGTCGGTTCATTATTACGTATTTGGTACCACAGCTAGAGCATGTCTCCAATACTAATGAATATAGGAGCCTGAAAATCGTTTCAATTCGTCTCATTGCTGGTATATCTATAACAATCTATCGAATTTTTACCAAATTTATCAATTTAGAGGCGTCATAATGTCGGTTCATTATTACGTATTTGGTACCACAGCTAGAGCATGTCTCCAATACTAATGAATATAGGAGCCTGAAAATCGTTTCAATTCGTCTCATTGCTGGTATATCTATAACAATCTATCGAATTTTTACCAAATTTATCAATTTAGAGGCGTCATAATGTCGGTTCATTATTACGTATTTGGTACCACAGCTAGAGCATGTCTCCAATACTAATGAATATAGGAGCCTGAAAATCGTTTCAATTCGTCTCATTGCTGGTATATCTATAACAATCTATCGAATTTTACCAAATTTATCAATTTAGAGGCGTCATAATGTCGGTTCATTATTACGTATTTGGTACCACAGCTAGAGCATGTCTCCAATACTAATGAATATAGGAGCCTGAAAATCGTTTCAATTCGTCTCATTGCTGGTATATCTATAACAATCTATCGAATTTTTACCAAATTTATCAATTTAGAGGCGTCATAATGTCGGTTCATTATTACGTATTTGGTACCACAGCTAGAGCATGTCTCCAATACTAATGAATATAGGAGCCTGAAAATCGTTTCAATTCGTCTCATTGCTGGTATATCTATAACAATCTATCGAATTTTTACCAAATTTATCAATTTAGAGGCGTCATAATGTCGGTTCATTATTACGTATTTGGTACCACAGCTAGAGCATGTCTCCAATACTAATGAATATAGGAGCCTGAAAATCGTTTCAATTCGTCTCATTGCTGGTATATCTATAACAATCTATCGAATTTTTACCAAATTTATCAATTTAGAGGCGTCATAATGTCGGTTCATTATTACGTATTTGGTACCACAGCTAGAGCATGTCTCCAATACTAATGAATATAGGAGCCTGAAAATCGTTTCAATTCGTCTCATTGCTGGTATATCTATAACAATCTATCGAATTTTTACCAAATTTATCAATTTAGAGGCGTAATAATGTCGGTTCATTATACGTATTGGTACCACAGCTAGAGCATGTCTCCAATACTAATGAATATAGGAGCCTGAAAATCGTTTCAATTCGTCTCATTGCTGGTATATCTATAACAATCTATCGAATTTTTACCAAATTTATCAATTTAGAGGCGTCATAATGTCGGTTCATTATTACGTATTTGGTACCACAGCTAGAGCATGTCTCCAATACTAATGAATATAGGAGCCTGAAAATCGTTTCAATTCGTCTCATTGCTGGTATATCTATAACAATCTATCGAATTTTTACCAAATTTATCAATTTAGAGGCGTCATAATGTCGGTTCATTATTACGTATTTGGTACCACAGCTAGAGCATGTCTCCAATACTAATGAATATAGGAGCCTGAAAATCGTTTCAATTCGTCTCATTGCTGGTATATCTATAACAATCTATCGAATTTTTACCAAATTTATCAATTTAGAGGCGTCATAATGTCGGTTCATTATTACGTATTTGGTACCACAGCTAGAGCATGTCTCCAATACTAATGAATATAGGAGCCTGAAAATCGTTTCAATTCGTCTCATTGCTGGTATATCTATAACAATCTATCGAATTTTTACCAAATTTATCAATTTAGAGGCGTCATAATGTCGGTTCATTATTACGTATTTGGTACCACAGCTAGAGCATGTCTCCAATACTAATGAATATAGGAGCCTGAAAATCGTTTCAATTCGTCTCATTGCTGGTATATCTATAACAATCTATCGAATTTTTACCAAATTTATCAATTTAGAGGCGTCATAATG
Organism: Apolygus lucorum; assembly: GCA_009739505.2. NCBI lineage: Eukaryota > Metazoa > Arthropoda > Insecta > Hemiptera > Miridae > Apolygus > Apolygus lucorum. Next base: position 12,852 of record WIXP02000018.1, read on the forward strand.
TCGGTTCATTATTACGTATTTGGTACCACAGCTAGAGCATGTCTCCAATACTAATGAATATAGGAGCCTGAAAATCGTTTCAATTCGTCTCATTGCTGGTATATCTATAACAATCTATCGAATTTTTACCAAATTTATCAATTTAGAGGCGTCATAATGTCGGTTCATTATTACGTATTTGGTACCACAGCTAGAGCATGTCTCCAATACTAATGAATATAGGAGCCTGAAAATCGTTTCAATTCGTCTCATTGCTGGTATATCTATAACAATCTATCGAATTTTTACCAAATTTATCAATTTAGAGGCGTCATAATGTCGGTTCATTATTACGTATTTGGTACCACAGCTAGAGCATGTCTCCAATACTAATGAATATAGGAGCCTGAAAATCGTTTCAATTCGTCTCATTGCTGGTATATCTATAACAATCTATCGAATTTTTACCAAATTTATCAATTTAGAGGCGTCATAATGTCGGTTCATTATTACGTATTTGGTACCACAGCTAGAGCATGTCTCCAATACTAATGAATATAGGAGCCTGAAAATCGTTTCAATTCGTCTCATTGCTGGTATATCTATAACAATCTATCGAATTTTTACCAAATTTATCAATTTAGAGGCGTCATAATGTCGGTTCATTATTACGTATTTGGTACCACAGCTAGAGCATGTCTCCAATACTAATGAATATAGGAGCCTGAAAATCGTTTCAATTCGTCTCATTGCTGGTATATCTATAACAATCTATCGAATTTTTACCAAATTTATCAATTTAGAGGCGTCATAATGTCGGTTCATTATTACGTATTTGGTACCACAGCTAGAGCATGTCTCCAATACTAATGAATATAGGAGCCTGAAAATCGTTTCAATTCGTCTCATTGCTGGTATATCTATAACAATCTATCGAATTTTTACCAAATTTATCAATTTAGAGGCGTCATAATGTCGGTTCATTATTACGTATTTGGTACCACAGCTAGAGCATGTCTCCAATACTAATGAATATAGGAGCCTGAAAATCGTTTCAATTCGTCTCATTGCTGGTATATCTATAACAATCTATCGAATTTTTACCAAATTTATCAATTTAGAGGCGTCATAATGTCGGTTCATTATTACGTATTTGGTACCACAGCTAGAGCATGTCTCCAATACTAATGAATATAGGAGCCTGAAAATCGTTTCAATTCGTCTCATTGCTGGTATATCTATAACAATCTATCGAATTTTTACCAAATTTATCAATTTAGAGGCGTCATAATGTCGGTTCATTATTACGTATTTGGTACCACAGCTAGAGCATGTCTCCAATACTAATGAATATAGGAGCCTGAAAATCGTTTCAATTCGTCTCATTGCTGGTATATCTATAACAATCTATCGAATTTTTACCAAATTTATCAATTTAGAGGCGTCATAATGTCGGTTCATTATTACGTATTTGGTACCACAGCTAGAGCATGTCTCCAATACTAATGAATATAGGAGCCTGAAAATCGTTTCAATTCGTCTCATTGCTGGTATATCTATAACAATCTATCGAATTTTTACCAAATTTATCAATTTAGAGGCGTCATAATGTGGTTCATTATTACGTATTTGGTACCACAGCTAGAGCATGTCTCCAATACTAATGAATATAGGAGCCTGAAAATCGTTTCAATTCGTCTCATTGCTGGTATATCTATAACAATCTATCGAATTTTTACCAAATTTATCAATTTAGAGGCGTCATAATGTCGGTTCATTATTACGTATTTGGTACCACAGCTAGAGCATGTCTCCAATACTAATGAATATAGGAGCCTGAAAATCGTTTCAATTCGTCTCATTGCTGGTATATCTATAACAATCTATCGAATTTTTACCAAATTTATCAATTTAGAGGCGTCATAATGTCGGTTCATTATTACGTATTTGGTACCACAGCTAGAGCATGTCTCCAATACTAATGAATATAGGAGCCTGAAAATCGTTTCAATTCGTCTCATTGCTGGTATATCTATAACAATCTATCGAATTTTTACCAAATTTATCAATTTAGAGGCGTCATAATGTCGGTTCATTATTACGTATTTGGTACCACAGCTAGAGCATGTCTCCAATACTAATGAATATAGGAGCCTGAAAATCGTTTCAATTCGTCTCATTGCTGGTATATCTATAACAATCTATCGAATTTTTACCAAATTTATCAATTTAGAGGCGTCATAATGTCGGTTCATTATTACGTATTTGGTACCACAGCTAGAGCATGTCTCCAATACTAATGAATATAGGAGCCTGAAAATCGTTTCAATTCGTCTCATTGCTGGTATATCTATAACAATCTATCGAATTTTTACCAAATTTATCAATTTAGAGGCGTCATAATGTCGGTTCATTATTACGTATTTGGTACCACAGCTAGAGCATGTCTCCAATACTAATGAATATAGGAGCCTGAAAATCGTTTCAATTCGTCTCATTGCTGGTATATCTATAACAATCTATCGAATTTTTACCAAATTTATGAATTTAGAGGCGTCATAATGTCGGTTCATTATTTGGTACCACAGCTAGAGCATGTCTCCAATACTAATGAATATAGGAGCCTGAAAATCGTTTCAATTCGTCTCATTGCTGGTATATCTATAACAATCTATCGAATTTTTACCAAATTTATCAATTTAGAGGCGTCATAATGTCGGTTCATTATTACGTATTTGGTACCACAGCTAGAGCATGTCTCCAATACTAATGAATATAGGAGCCTGAAAATCGTTTCAATTCGTCTCATTGCTGGTATATCTATAACAATCTATCGAATTTTTACCAAATTTATCAATTTAGAGGCGTCATAATGTCGGTTCATTATTACGTATTTGGTACCACAGCTAGAGCATGTCTCCAATACTAATGAATATAGGAGCCTGAAAATCGTTTCAATTCGTCTCATTGCTGGTATATCTATAACAATCTATCGAATTTTTACCAAATTTATCAATTTAGAGGCGTCATAATGTCGGTTCATTATTACGTATTTGGTACCACAGCTAGAGCATGTCTCCAATACTAATGAATATAGGAGCCTGAAAATCGTTTCAATTCGTCTCATTGCTGGTATATCTATAACAATCTATCGAATTTTTACCAAATTTATCAATTTAGAGGCGTCATAATGTCGGTTCATTATTACGTATTTGGTACCACAGCTAGAGCATGTCTCCAATACTAATGAATATAGGAGCCTGAAAATCGTTTCAATTCGTCTCATTGCTGGTATATCTATAACAATCTATCGAATTTTTACCAAATTTATCAATTTAGAGGCGTCATAATGTCGGTTCATTATTACGTATTTGGTACCACAGCTAGAGCATGTCTCCAATACTAATGAATATAGGAGCCTGAAAATCGTTTCAATTCGTCTCATTGCTGGTATATCTATAACAATCTATCGAATTTTTACCAAATTTATCAATTTAGAGGCGTCATAATGTCGGTTCATTATTACGTATTTGGTACCACAGCTAGAGCATGTCTCCAATACTAATGAATATAGGAGCCTGAAAATCGTTTCAATTCGTCTCATTGCTGGTATATCTATAACAATCTATCGAATTTTTACCAAATTTATCAATTTAGAGGCGTCATAATGTCGGTTCATTATTACGTATTTGGTACCACAGCTAGAGCATGTCTCCAATACTAATGAATATAGGAGCCTGAAAATCGTTTCAATTCGTCTCATTGCTGGTATATCTATAACAATCTATCGAATTTTTACCAAATTTATCAATTTAGAGGCGTCATAATGTCGGTTCATTATTACGTATTTGGTACCACAGCTAGAGCATGTCTCCAATACTAATGAATATAGGAGCCTGAAAATCGTTTCAATTCGTCTCATTGCTGGTATATCTATAACAATCTATCGAATTTTTACCAAATTTATCAATTTAGAGGCGTCATAATGTCGGTTCATTATTACGTATTTGGTACCACAGCTAGAGCATGTCTCCAATACTAATGAATATAGGAGCCTGAAAATCGTTTCAATTCGTCTCATTGCTGGTATATCTATAACAATCTATCGAATTTTTACCAAATTTATCAATTTAGAGGCGTCATAATGTCGGTTCATTATTACGTATTTGGTACCACAGCTAGAGCATGTCTCCAATACTAATGAATATAGGAGCCTGAAAATCGTTTCAATTCGTCTCATTGCTGGTATATCTATAACAATCTATCGAATTTTTACCAAATTTATCAATTTAGAGGCGTCATAATGTCGGTTCATTATTACGTATTTGGTACCACAGCTAGAGCATGTCTCCAATACTAATGAATATAGGAGCCTGAAAATCGTTTCAATTCGTCTCATTGCTGGTATATCTATAACAATCTATCGAATTTTTACCAAATTTATCAATTTAGAGGCGTCATAATGTCGGTTCATTATTACGTATTTGGTACCACAGCTAGAGCATGTCTCCAATACTAATGAATATAGGAGCCTGAAAATCGTTTCAATTCGTCTCATTGCTGGTATATCTATAACAATCTATCGAATTTTTACCAAATTTATCAATTTAGAGGCGTCATAATGTCGGTTCATTATTACGTATTTGGTACCACAGCTAGAGCATGTCTCCAATACTAATGAATATAGGAGCCTGAAAATCGTTTCAATTCGTCTCATTGCTGGTATATCTATAACAATCTATCGAATTTTTACCAAATTTATCAATTTAGAGGCGTCATAATGTCGGTTCATTATTACGTATTTGGTACCACAGCTAGAGCATGTCTCCAATACTAATGAATATAGGAGCCTGAAAATCGTTTCAATTCGTCTCATTGCTGGTATATCTATAACAATCTATCGAATTTTTACCAAATTTATCAATTTAGAGGCGTCATAATGTCGGTTCATTATTACGTATTTGGTACCACAGCTAGAGCATGTCTCCAATACTAATGAATATAGGAGCCTGAAAATCGTTTCAATTCGTCTCATTGCTGGTATATCTATAACAATCTATCGAATTTTTACCAAATTTATCAATTTAGAGGCGTCATAATGTCGGTTCATTATTACGTATTTGGTACCACAGCTAGAGCATGTCTCCAATACTAATGAATATAGGAGCCTGAAAATCGTTTCAATTCGTCTCATTGCTGGTATATCTATAACAATCTATCGAATTTTTACCAAATTTATCAATTTAGAGGCGTCATAATGTCGGTTCATTATTACGTATTTGGTACCACAGCTAGAGCATGTCTCCAATACTAATGAATATAGGAGCCTGAAAATCGTTTCAATTCGTCTCATTGCTGGTATATCTATAACAATCTATCGAATTTTTACCAAATTTATCAATTTAGAGGCGTCATAATGTCGGTTCATTATTACGTATTTGGTACCACAGCTAGAGCATGTCTCCAATACTAATGAATATAGGAGCCTGAAAATCGTTTCAATTCGTCTCATTGCTGGTATATCTATAACAATCTATCGAATTTTTACCAAATTTATCAATTTAGAGGCGTCATAATGTCGGTTCATTATTACGTATTTGGTACCACAGCTAGAGCATGTCTCCAATACTAATGAATATAGGAGCCTGAAAATCGTTTCAATTCGTCTCATTGCTGGTATATCTATAACAATCTATCGAATTTTTACCAAATTTATCAATTTAGAGGCGTCATAATGTCGGTTCATTATTACGTATTTGGTACCACAGCTAGAGCATGTCTCCAATACTAATGAATATAGGAGCCTGAAAATCGTTTCAATTCGTCTCATTGCTGGTATATCTATAACAATCTATCGAATTTTTACCAAATTTATCAATTTAGAGGCGTCATAATGTCGGTTCATTATTACGTATTTGGTACCACAGCTAGAGCATGTCTCCAATACTAATGAATATAGGAGCCTGAAAATCGTTTCAATTCGTCTCATTGCTGGTATATCTATAACAATCTATCGAATTTTTACCAAATTTATCAATTTAGAGGCGTCATAATGTCGGTTCATTATTACGTATTTGGTACCACAGCTAGAGCATGTCTCCAATACTAATGAATATAGGAGCCTGAAAATCGTTTCAATTCGTCTCATTGCTGGTATATCTATAACAATCTATCGAATTTTTACCAAATTTATCAATTTAGAGGCGTCATAATGTCGGTTCATTATTACGTATTTGGTACCACAGCTAGAGCATGTCTCCAATACTAATGAATATAGGAGCCTGAAAATCGTTTCAATTCGTCTCATTGCTGGTATATCTATAACAATCTATCGAATTTTTACCAAATTTATCAATTTAGAGGCGTCATAATGTCGGTTCATTATTACGTATTTGGTACCACAGCTAGAGCATGTCTCCAATACTAATGAATATAGGAGCCTGAAAATCGTTTCAATTCGTCTCATTGCTGGTATATCTATAACAATCTATCGAATTTTTACCAAATTTATCAATTTAGAGGCGTCATAATGTCGGTTCATTATTACGTATTTGGTACCACAGCTAGAGCATGTCTCCAATACTAATGAATATAGGAGCCTGAAAATCGTTTCAATTCGTCTCATTGCTGGTATATCTATAACAATCTATCGAATTTTTACCAAATTTATCAATTTAGAGGCGTCATAATGTCGGTTCATTATTACGTATTTGGTACCACAGCTAGAGCATGTCTCCAATACTAATGAATATAGGAGCCTGAAAATCGTTTCAATTCGTCTCATTGCTGGTATATCTATAACAATCTATCGAATTTTTACCAAATTTATCAATTTAGAGGCGTCATAATGTCGGTTCATTATTACGTATTTGGTACCACAGCTAGAGCATGTCTCCAATACTAATGAATATAGGAGCCTGAAAATCGTTTCAATTCGTCTCATTGCTGGTATATCTATAACAATCTATCGAATTTTTACCAAATTTATCAATTTAGAGGCGTCATAATGTCGGTTCATTATTACGTATTTGGTACCACAGCTAGAGCATGTCTCCAATACTAATGAATATAGGAGCCTGAAAATCGTTTCAATTCGTCTCATTGCTGGTATATCTATAACAATCTATCGAATTTTTACCAAATTTATCAATTTAGAGGCGTCATAATGTCGGTTCATTATTACGTATTTGGTACCACAGCTAGAGCATGTCTCCAATACTAATGAATATAGGAGCCTGAAAATCGTTTCAATTCGTCTCATTGCTGGTATATCTATAACAATCTATCGAATTTTTACCAAATTTATCAATTTAGAGGCGTCATAATGTCGGTTCATTATTACGTATTTGGTACCACAGCTAGAGCATGTCTCCAATACTAATGAATATAGGAGCCTGAAAATCGTTTCAATTCGTCTCATTGCTGGTATATCTATAACAATCTATCGAATTTTTACCAAATTTATCAATTTAGAGGCGTCATAATGTCGGTTCATTATTACGTATTTGGTACCACAGCTAGAGCATGTCTCCAATACTAATGAATATAGGAGCCTGAAAATCGTTTCAATTCGTCTCATTGCTGGTATATCTATAACAATCTATCGAATTTTTACCAAATTTATCAATTTAGAGGCGTCATAATGTCGGTTCATTATTACGTATTTGGTACCACAGCTAGAGCATGTCTCCAATACTAATGAATATAGGAGCCTGAAAATCGTTTCAATTCGTCTCATTGCTGGTATATCTATAACAATCTATCGAATTTTTACCAAATTTATCAATTTAGAGGCGTCATAATGTCGGTTCATTATTACGTATTTGGTACCACAGCTAGAGCATGTCTCCAATACTAATGAATATAGGAGCCTGAAAATCGTTTCAATTCGTCTCATTGCTGGTATATCTATAACAATCTATCGAATTTTTACCAAATTTATCAATTTAGAGGCGTCATAATGTCGGTTCATTATTACGTATTTGGTACCACAGCTAGAGCATGTCTCCAATACTAATGAATATAGGAGCCTGAAAATCGTTTCAATTCGTCTCATTGCTGGTATATCTATAACAATCTATCGAATTTTTACCAAATTTATCAATTTAGAGGCGTCATAATGTCGGTTCATTATTACGTATTTGGTACCACAGCTAGAGCATGTCTCCAATACTAATGAATATAGGAGCCTGAAAATCGTTTCAATTCGTCTCATTGCTGGTATATCTATAACAATCTATCGAATTTTTACCAAATTTATCAATTTAGAGGCGTCATAATGTCGGTTCATTATTACGTATTTGGTACCACAGCTAGAGCATGTCTCCAATACTAATGAATATAGGAGCCTGAAAATCGTTTCAATTCGTCTCATTGCTGGTATATCTATAACAATCTATCGAATTTTTACCAAATTTATCAATTTAGAGGCGTCATAATGTCGGTTCATTATTACGTATTTGGTACCACAGCTAGAGCATGTCTCCAATACTAATGAATATAGGAGCCTGAAAATCGTTTCAATTCGTCTCATTGCTGGTATATCTATAACAATCTATCGAATTTTTACCAAATTTATCAATTTAGAGGCGTCATAATGTCGGTTCATTATTACGTATTTGGTACCACAGCTAGAGCATGTCTCCAATACTAATGAATATAGGAGCCTGAAAATCGTTTCAATTCGTCTCATTGCTGGTATATCTATAACAATCTATCGAATTTTTACCAAATTTATCAATTTAGAGGCGTCATAATGTCGGTTCATTATTACGTATTTGGTACCACAGCTAGAGCATGTCTCCAATACTAATGAATATAGGAGCCTGAAAATCGTTTCAATTCGTCTCATTGCTGGTATATCTATAACAATCTATCGAATTTTTACCAAATTTATCAATTTAGAGGCGTCATAATGTCGGTTCATTATTACGTATTTGGTACCACAGCTAGAGCATGTCTCCAATACTAATGAATATAGGAGCCTGAAAATCGTTTCAATTCGTCTCATTGCTGGTATATCTATAACAATCTATCGAATTTTTACCAAATTTATCAATTTAGAGGCGTCATAATGTCGGTTCATTATTACGTATTTGGTACCACAGCTAGAGCATGTCTCCAATACTAATGAATATAGGAGCCTGAAAATCGTTTCAATTCGTCTCATTGCTGGTATATCTATAACAATCTATCGAATTTTTACCAAATTTATCAATTTAGAGGCGTCATAATGTCGGTTCATTATTACGTATTTGGTACCACAGCTAGAGCATGTCTCCAATACTAATGAATATAGGAGCCTGAAAATCGTTTCAATTCGTCTCATTGCTGGTATATCTATAACAATCTATCGAATTTTTACCAAATTTATCAATTTAGAGGCGTCATAATGTCGGTTCATTATTACGTATTTGGTACCACAGCTAGAGCATGTCTCCAATACTAATGAATATAGGAGCCTGAAAATCGTTTCAATTCGTCTCATTGCTGGTATATCTATAACAATCTATCGAATTTTTACCAAATTTATCAATTTAGAGGCGTCATAATGTCGGTTCATTATTACGTATTTGGTACCACAGCTAGAGCATGTCTCCAATACTAATGAATATAGGAGCCTGAAAATCGTTTCAATTCGTCTCATTGCTGGTATATCTATAACAATCTATCGAATTTTTACCAAATTTATCAATTTAGAGGCGTCATAATGTCGGTTCATTATTACGTATTTGGTACCACAGCTAGAGCATGTCTCCAATACTAATGAATATAGGAGCCTGAAAATCGTTTCAATTCGTCTCATTGCTGGTATATCTATAACAATCTATCGAATTTTTACCAAATTTATCAATTTAGAGGCGTCATAATGTCGGTTCATTATTACGTATTTGGTACCACAGCTAGAGCATGTCTCCAATACTAATGAATATAGGAGCCTGAAAATCGTTTCAATTCGTCTCATTGCTGGTATATCTATAACAATCTATCGAATTTTTACCAAATTTATGAATTTAGAGGCGTCATAATGTCGGTTCATTATTACGTATTTGGTACCACAGCTAGAGCATGTCTCCAATACTAATGAATATAGGAGCCTGAAAATCGTTTCAATTCGTCTCATTGCTGGTATATCTATAACAATCTATCGAATTTTTACCAAATTTATCAATTTAGAGGCGTCATAATGTCGGTTCATTATTACGTATTTGGTACCACAGCTAGAGCATGTCTCCAATACTAATGAATATAGGAGCCTGAAAATCGTTTCAATTCGTCTCATTGCTGGTATATCTATAACAATCTATCGAATTTTTACCAAATTTATCAATTTAGAGGCGTCATAATGTCGGTTCATTATTACGTATTTGGTACCACAGCTAGAGCATGTCTCCAATACTAATGAATATAGGAGCCTGAAAATCGTTTCAATTCGTCTCATTGCTGGTATATCTATAACAATCTATCGAATTTTTACCAAATTTATCAATTTAGAGGCGTCATAATGTCGGTTCATTATTACGTATTTGGTACCACAGCTAGAGCATGTCTCCAATACTAATGAATATAGGAGCCTGAAAATCGTTTCAATTCGTCTCATTGCTGGTATATCTATAACAATCTATCGAATTTTTACCAAATTTATCAATTTAGAGGCGTCATAATGTCGGTTCATTATTACGTATTTGGTACCACAGCTAGAGCATGTCTCCAATACTAATGAATATAGGAGCCTGAAAATCGTTTCAATTCGTCTCATTGCTGGTATATCTATAACAATCTATCGAATTTTTACCAAATTTATCAATTTAGAGGCGTCATAATGTCGGTTCATTATTACGTATTTGGTACCACAGCTAGAGCATGTCTCCAATACTAATGAATATAGGAGCCTGAAAATCGTTTCAATTCGTCTCATTGCTGGTATATCTATAACAATCTATCGAATTTTTACCAAATTTATCAATTTAGAGGCGTCATAATGTCGGTTCATTATTACGTATTTGGTACCACAGCTAGAGCATGTCTCCAATACTAATGAATATAGGAGCCTGAAAATCGTTTCAATTCGTCTCATTGCTGGTATATCTATAACAATCTATCGAATTTTTACCAAATTTATCAATTTAGAGGCGTCATAATGTCGGTTCATTATTACGTATTTGGTACCACAGCTAGAGCATGTCTCCAATACTAATGAATATAGGAGCCTGAAAATCGTTTCAATTCGTCTCATTGCTGGTATATCTATAACAATCTATCGAATTTTTACCAAATTTATCAATTTAGAGGCGTCATAATGTCGGTTCATTATTACGTATTTGGTACCACAGCTAGAGCATGTCTCCAATACTAATGAATATAGGAGCCTGAAAATCGTTTCAATTCGTCTCATTGCTGGTATATCTATAACAATCTATCGAATTTTTACCAAATTTATCAATTTAGAGGCGTCATAATGTCGGTTCATTATTACGTATTTGGTACCACAGCTAGAGCATGTCTCCAATACTAATGAATATAGGAGCCTGAAAATCGTTTCAATTCGTCTCATTGCTGGTATATCTATAACAATCTATCGAATTTTTACCAAATTTATCAATTTAGAGGCGTCATAATGTCGGTTCATTATTACGTATTTGGTACCACAGCTAGAGCATGTCTCCAATACTAATGAATATAGGAGCCTGAAAATCGTTTCAATTCGTCTCATTGCTGGTATATCTATAACAATCTATCGAATTTTTACCAAATTTATCAATTTAGAGGCGTCATAATGTCGGTTCATTATTACGTATTTGGTACCACAGCTAGAGCATGTCTCCAATACTAATGAATATAGGAGCCTGAAAATCGTTTCAATTCGTCTCATTGCTGGTATATCTATAACAATCTATCGAATTTTTACCAAATTTATCAATTTAGAGGCGTCATAATGTCGGTTCATTATTACGTATTTGGTACCACAGCTAGAGCATGTCTCCAATACTAATGAATATAGGAGCCTGAAAATCGTTTCAATTCGTCTCATTGCTGGTATATCTATAACAATCTATCGAATTTTTACCAAATTTATCAATTTAGAGGCGTCATAATGTCGGTTCATTATTACGTATTTGGTACCACAGCTAGAGCATGTCTCCAATACTAATGAATATAGGAGCCTGAAAATCGTTTCAATTCGTCTCATTGCTGGTATATCTATAACAATCTATCGAATTTTTACCAAATTTATCAATTTAGAGGCGTCATAATGTCGGTTCATTATTACGTATTTGGTACCACAGCTAGAGCATGTCTCCAATACTAATGAATATAGGAGCCTGAAAATCGTTTCAATTCGTCTCATTGCTGGTATATCTATAACAATCTATCGAATTTTTACCAAATTTATGAATTTAGAGGCGTCATAATGTGGTTCATTATTACGTATTTGGTACCACAGCTAGAGCATGTCTCCAATACTAATGAATATAGGAGCCTGAAAATCGTTTCAATTCGTCTCATTGCTGGTATATCTATAACAATCTATCGAATTTTTACCAAATTTATCAATTTAGAGGCGTCATAATGTCGGTTCATTATTACGTATTTGGTACCACAGCTAGAGCATGTCTCCAATACTAATGAATATAGGAGCCTGAAAATCGTTTCAATTCGTCTCATTGCTGGTATATCTATAACAATCTATCGAATTTTTACCAAATTTATCAATTTAGAGGCGTCATAATGTCGGTTCATTATTACGTATTTGGTACCACAGCTAGAGCATGTCTCCAATACTAATGAATATAGGAGCCTGAAAATCGTTTCAATTCGTCTCATTGCTGGTATATCTATAACAATCTATCGAATTTTTACCAAATTTATCAATTTAGAGGCGTCATAATGTCGGTTCATTATTACGTATTTGGTACCACAGCTAGAGCATGTCTCCAATACTAATGAATATAGGAGCCTGAAAATCGTTTCAATTCGTCTCATTGCTGGTATATCTATAACAATCTATCGAATTTTTACCAAATTTATCAATTTAGAGGCGTCATAATGTCGGTTCATTATTACGTATTTGGTACCACAGCTAGAGCATGTCTCCAATACTAATGAATATAGGAGCCTGAAAATCGTTTCAATTCGTCTCATTGCTGGTATATCTATAACAATCTATCGAATTTTTACCAAATTTATCAATTTAGAGGCGTCATAATGTCGGTTCATTATTACGTATTTGGTACCACAGCTAGAGCATGTCTCCAATACTAATGAATATAGGAGCCTGAAAATCGTTTCAATTCGTCTCATTGCTGGTATATCTATAACAATCTATCGAATTTTTACCAAATTTATCAATTTAGAGGCGTCATAATGTCGGTTCATTAGTATTTGGTACCACAGCTAGAGCATGTCTCCAATACTAATGAATATAGGAGCCTGAAAATCGTTTCAATTCGTCTCATTGCTGGTATATCTATAACAATCTATCGAATTTTTACCAAATTTATCAATTTAGAGGCGTCATAATGTCGGTTCATTATTACGTATTTGGTACCACAGCTAGAGCATGTCTCCAATACTAATGAATATAGGAGCCTGAAAATCGTTTCAATTCGTCTCATTGCTGGTATATCTATAACAATCTATCGAATTTTTACCAAATTTATCAATTTAGAGGCGTCATAATGTCGGTTCATTATTACGTATTTGGTACCACAGCTAGAGCATGTCTCCAATACTAATGAATATAGGAGCCTGAAAATCGTTTCAATTCGTCTCATTGCTGGTATATCTATAACAATCTATCGAATTTTTACCAAATTTATCAATTTAGAGGCGTCATAATGTCGGTTCATTATTACGTATTTGGTACCACAGCTAGAGCATGTCTCCAATACTAATGAATATAGGAGCCTGAAAATCGTTTCAATTCGTCTCATTGCTGGTATATCTATAACAATCTATCGAATTTTTACCAAATTTATCAATTTAGAGGCGTCATAATGTCGGTTCATTATTACGTATTTGGTACCACAGCTAGAGCATGTCTCCAATACTAATGAATATAGGAGCCTGAAAATCGTTTCAATTCGTCTCATTGCTGGTATATCTATAACAATCTATCGAATTTTTACCAAATTTATCAATTTAGAGGCGTCATAATGTCGGTTCATTATTACGTATTTGGTACCACAGCTAGAGCATGTCTCCAATACTAATGAATATAGGAGCCTGAAAATCGTTTCAATTCGTCTCATTGCTGGTATATCTATAACAATCTATCGAATTTTTACCAAATTTATGAATTTAGAGGCGTCATAATGTCGGTTCATTATTACGTATTTGGTACCACAGCTAGAGCATGTCTCCAATACTAATGAATATAGGAGCCTGAAAATCGTTTCAATTCGTCTCATTGCTGGTATATCTATAACAATCTATCGAATTTTTACCAAATTTATCAATTTAGAGGCGTCATAATGTCGGTTCATTATTACGTATTTGGTACCACAGCTAGAGCATGTCTCCAATACTAATGAATATAGGAGCCTGAAAATCGTTTCAATTCGTCTCATTGCTGGTATATCTATAACAATCTATCGAATTTTTACCAAATTTATCAATTTAGAGGCGTCATAATGTCGGTTCATTATTACGTATTTGGTACCACAGCTAGAGCATGTCTCCAATACTAATGAATATAGGAGCCTGAAAATCGTTTCAATTCGTCTCATTGCTGGTATATCTATAACAATCTATCGAATTTTTACCAAATTTATCAATTTAGAGGCGTCATAATGTCGGTTCATTATTACGTATTTGGTACCACAGCTAGAGCATGTCTCCAATACTAATGAATATAGGAGCCTGAAAATCGTTTCAATTCGTCTCATTGCTGGTATATCTATAACAATCTATCGAATTTTTACCAAATTTATCAATTTAGAGGCGTCATAATGTCGGTTCATTATTACGTATTTGGTACCACAGCTAGAGCATGTCTCCAATACTAATGAATATAGGAGCCTGAAAATCGTTTCAATTCGTCTCATTGCTGGTATATCTATAACAATCTATCGAATTTTTACCAAATTTATCAATTTAGAGGCGTCATAATGTCGGTTCATTATTACGTATTTGGTACCACAGCTAGAGCATGTCTCCAATACTAATGAATATAGGAGCCTGAAAATCGTTTCAATTCGTCTCATTGCTGGTATATCTATAACAATCTATCGAATTTTTACCAAATTTATCAATTTAGAGGCGTCATAATGTCGGTTCATTATTACGTATTTGGTACCACAGCTAGAGCATGTCTCCAATACTAATGAATATAGGAGCCTGAAAATCGTTTCAATTCGTCTCATTGCTGGTATATCTATAACAATCTATCGAATTTTTACCAAATTTATCAATTTAGAGGCGTCATAATGTCGGTTCATTATTACGTATTTGGTACCACAGCTAGAGCATGTCTCCAATACTAATGAATATAGGAGCCTGAAAATCGTTTCAATTCGTCTCATTGCTGGTATATCTATAACAATCTATCGAATTTTTACCAAATTTATCAATTTAGAGGCGTCATAATGTCGGTTCATTATTACGTATTTGGTACCACAGCTAGAGCATGTCTCCAATACTAATGAATATAGGAGCCTGAAAATCGTTTCAATTCGTCTCATTGCTGGTATATCTATAACAATCTATCGAATTTTTACCAAATTTATCAATTTAGAGGCGTCATAATGTCGGTTCATTATTACGTATTTGGTACCACAGCTAGAGCATGTCTCCAATACTAATGAATATAGGAGCCTGAAAATCGTTTCAATTCGTCTCATTGCTGGTATATCTATAACAATCTATCGAATTTTTACCAAATTTATCAATTTAGAGGCGTCATAATGTCGGTTCATTATTACGTATTTGGTACCACAGCTAGAGCATGTCTCCAATACTAATGAATATAGGAGCCTGAAAATCGTTTCAATTCGTCTCATTGCTGGTATATCTATAACAATCTATCGAATTTTTACCAAATTTATCAATTTAGAGGCGTCATAATGTCGGTTCATTATTACGTATTTGGTACCACAGCTAGAGCATGTCTCCAATACTAATGAATATAGGAGCCTGAAAATCGTTTCAATTCGTCTCATTGCTGGTATATCTATAACAATCTATCGAATTTTTACCAAATTTATCAATTTAGAGGCGTCATAATGTCGGTTCATTATTACGTATTTGGTACCACAGCTAGAGCATGTCTCCAATACTAATGAATATAGGAGCCTGAAAATCGTTTCAATTCGTCTCATTGCTGGTATATCTATAACAATCTATCGAATTTTTACCAAATTTATCAATTTAGAGGCGTCATAATGTCGGTTCATTATTACGTATTTGGTACCACAGCTAGAGCATGTCTCCAATACTAATGAATATAGGAGCCTGAAAATCGTTTCAATTCGTCTCATTGCTGGTATATCTATAACAATCTATCGAATTTTTACCAAATTTATCAATTTAGAGGCGTCATAATGTCGGTTCATTATTACGTATTTGGTACCACAGCTAGAGCATGTCTCCAATACTAATGAATATAGGAGCCTGAAAATCGTTTCAATTCGTCTCATTGCTGGTATATCTATAACAATCTATCGAATTTTTACCAAATTTATCAATTTAGAGGCGTCATAATGTCGGTTCATTATTACGTATTTGGTACCACAGCTAGAGCATGTCTCCAATACTAATGAATATAGGAGCCTGAAAATCGTTTCAATTCGTCTCATTGCTGGTATATCTATAACAATCTATCGAATTTTTACCAAATTTATCAATTTAGAGGCGTCATAATGTCGGTTCATTATTACGTATTTGGTACCACAGCTAGAGCATGTCTCCAATACTAATGAATATAGGAGCCTGAAAATCGTTTCAATTCGTCTCATTGCTGGTATATCTATAACAATCTATCGAATTTTTACCAAATTTATCAATTTAGAGGCGTCATAATGTCGGTTCATTATTACGTATTTGGTACCACAGCTAGAGCATGTCTCCAATACTAATGAATATAGGAGCCTGAAAATCGTTTCAATTCGTCTCATTGCTGGTATATCTATAACAATCTATCGAATTTTTACCAAATTTATCAATTTAGAGGCGTCATAATGTCGGTTCATTATTACGTATTTGGTACCACAGCTAGAGCATGTCTCCAATACTAATGAATATAGGAGCCTGAAAATCGTTTCAATTCGTCTCATTGCTGGTATATCTATAACAATCTATCGAATTTTTACCAAATTTATCAATTTAGAGGCGTCATAATGTCGGTTCATTATTACGTATTTGGTACCACAGCTAGAGCATGTCTCCAATACTAATGAATATAGGAGCCTGAAAATCGTTTCAATTCGTCTCATTGCTGGTATATCTATAACAATCTATCGAATTTTTACCAAATTTATCAATTTAGAGGCGTCATAATGTCGGTTCATTATTACGTATTTGGTACCACAGCTAGAGCATGTCTCCAATACTAATGAATATAGGAGCCTGAAAATCGTTTCAATTCGTCTCATTGCTGGTATATCTATAACAATCTATCGAATTTTTACCAAATTTATCAATTTAGAGGCGTCATAATGTCGGTTCATTATTACGTATTTGGTACCACAGCTAGAGCATGTCTCCAATACTAATGAATATAGGAGCCTGAAAATCGTTTCAATTCGTCTCATTGCTGGTATATCTATAACAATCTATCGAATTTTTACCAAATTTATCAATTTAGAGGCGTCATAATGTCGGTTCATTATTACGTATTTGGTACCACAGCTAGAGCATGTCTCCAATACTAATGAATATAGGAGCCTGAAAATCGTTTCAATTCGTCTCATTGCTGGTATATCTATAACAATCTATCGAATTTTTACCAAATTTATCAATTTAGAGGCGTCATAATGTCGGTTCATTATTACGTATTTGGTACCACAGCTAGAGCATGTCTCCAATACTAATGAATATAGGAGCCTGAAAATCGTTTCAATTCGTCTCATTGCTGGTATATCTATAACAATCTATCGAATTTTTACCAAATTTATCAATTTAGAGGCGTCATAATGTCGGTTCATTATTACGTATTTGGTACCACAGCTAGAGCATGTCTCCAATACTAATGAATATAGGAGCCTGAAAATCGTTTCAATTCGTCTCATTGCTGGTATATCTATAACAATCTATCGAATTTTTACCAAATTTATCAATTTAGAGGCGTCATAATGTCGGTTCATTATTACGTATTTGGTACCACAGCTAGAGCATGTCTCCAATACTAATGAATATAGGAGCCTGAAAATCGTTTCAATTCGTCTCATTGCTGGTATATCTATAACAATCTATCGAATTTTTACCAAATTTATCAATTTAGAGGCGTCATAATGTCGGTTCATTATTACGTATTTGGTACCACAGCTAGAGCATGTCTCCAATACTAATGAATATAGGAGCCTGAAAATCGTTTCAATTCGTCTCATTGCTGGTATATCTATAACAATCTATCGAATTTTTACCAAATTTATCAATTTAGAGGCGTCATAATGTCGGTTCATTATTACGTATTTGGTACCACAGCTAGAGCATGTCTCCAATACTAATGAATATAGGAGCCTGAAAATCGTTTCAATTCGTCTCATTGCTGGTATATCTATAACAATCTATCGAATTTTTACCAAATTTATCAATTTAGAGGCGTCATAATGTCGGTTCATTATTACGTATTTGGTACCACAGCTAGAGCATGTCTCCAATACTAATGAATATAGGAGCCTGAAAATCGTTTCAATTCGTCTCATTGCTGGTATATCTATAACAATCTATCGAATTTTTACCAAATTTATCAATTTAGAGGCGTCATAATGTCGGTTCATTATTACGTATTTGGTACCACAGCTAGAGCATGTCTCCAATACTAATGAATATAGGAGCCTGAAAATCGTTTCAATTCGTCTCATTGCTGGTATATCTATAACAATCTATCGAATTTTTACCAAATTTATCAATTTAGAGGCGTCATAATGTCGGTTCATTATTACGTATTTGGTACCACAGCTAGAGCATGTCTCCAATACTAATGAATATAGGAGCCTGAAAATCGTTTCAATTCGTCTCATTGCTGGTATATCTATAACAATCTATCGAATTTTTACCAAATTTATCAATTTAGAGGCGTCATAATGTCGGTTCATTATTACGTATTTGGTACCACAGCTAGAGCATGTCTCCAATACTAATGAATATAGGAGCCTGAAAATCGTTTCAATTCGTCTCATTGCTGGTATATCTATAACAATCTATCGAATTTTTACCAAATTTATCAATTTAGAGGCGTCATAATGTCGGTTCATTATTACGTATTTGGTACCACAGCTAGAGCATGTCTCCAATACTAATGAATATAGGAGCCTGAAAATCGTTTCAATTCGTCTCATTGCTGGTATATCTATAACAATCTATCGAATTTTTACCAAATTTATCAATTTAGAGGCGTCATAATGTCGGTTCATTATTACGTATTTGGTACCACAGCTAGAGCATGTCTCCAATACTAATGAATATAGGAGCCTGAAAATCGTTTCAATTCGTCTCATTGCTGGTATATCTATAACAATCTATCGAATTTTTACCAAATTTATCAATTTAGAGGCGTCATAATGTCGGTTCATTATTACGTATTTGGTACCACAGCTAGAGCATGTCTCCAATACTAATGAATATAGGAGCCTGAAAATCGTTTCAATTCGTCTCATTGCTGGTATATCTATAACAATCTATCGAATTTTTACCAAATTTATCAATTTAGAGGCGTCATAATGTCGGTTCATTATTACGTATTTGGTACCACAGCTAGAGCATGTCTCCAATACTAATGAATATAGGAGCCTGAAAATCGTTTCAATTCGTCTCATTGCTGGTATATCTATAACAATCTATCGAATTTTTACCAAATTTATCAATTTAGAGGCGTCATAATGTCGGTTCATTATTACGTATTTGGTACCACAGCTAGAGCATGTCTCCAATACTAATGAATATAGGAGCCTGAAAATCGTTTCAATTCGTCTCATTGCTGGTATATCTATAACAATCTATCGAATTTTTACCAAATTTATCAATTTAGAGGCGTCATAATGTCGGTTCATTATTACGTATTTGGTACCACAGCTAGAGCATGTCTCCAATACTAATGAATATAGGAGCCTGAAAATCGTTTCAATTCGTCTCATTGCTGGTATATCTATAACAATCTATCGAATTTTTACCAAATTTATCAATTTAGAGGCGTCATAATGTCGGTTCATTATTACGTATTTGGTACCACAGCTAGAGCATGTCTCCAATACTAATGAATATAGGAGCCTGAAAATCGTTTCAATTCGTCTCATTGCTGGTATATCTATAACAATCTATCGAATTTTTACCAAATTTATCAATTTAGAGGCGTCATAATGTCGGTTCATTATTACGTATTTGGTACCACAGCTAGAGCATGTCTCCAATACTAATGAATATAGGAGCCTGAAAATCGTTTCAATTCGTCTCATTGCTGGTATATCTATAACAATCTATCGAATTTTTACCAAATTTATCAATTTAGAGGCGTCATAATGTCGGTTCATTATTACGTATTTGGTACCACAGCTAGAGCATGTCTCCAATACTAATGAATATAGGAGCCTGAAAATCGTTTCAATTCGTCTCATTGCTGGTATATCTATAACAATCTATCGAATTTTTACCAAATTTATCAATTTAGAGGCGTCATAATGTCGGTTCATTATTACGTATTTGGTACCACAGCTAGAGCATGTCTCCAATACTAATGAATATAGGAGCCTGAAAATCGTTTCAATTCGTCTCATTGCTGGTATATCTATAACAATCTATCGAATTTTTACCAAATTTATCAATTTAGAGGCGTCATAATGTCGGTTCATTATTACGTATTTGGTACCACAGCTAGAGCATGTCTCCAATACTAATGAATATAGGAGCCTGAAAATCGTTTCAATTCGTCTCATTGCTGGTATATCTATAACAATCTATCGAATTTTTACCAAATTTATCAATTTAGAGGCGTCATAATGTCGGTTCATTATTACGTATTTGGTACCACAGCTAGAGCATGTCTCCAATACTAATGAATATAGGAGCCTGAAAATCGTTTCAATTCGTCTCATTGCTGGTATATCTATAACAATCTATCGAATTTTTACCAAATTTATCAATTTAGAGGCGTCATAATGTCGGTTCATTATTACGTATTTGGTACCACAGCTAGAGCATGTCTCCAATACTAATGAATATAGGAGCCTGAAAATCGTTTCAATTCGTCTCATTGCTGGTATATCTATAACAATCTATCGAATTTTTACCAAATTTATCAATTTAGAGGCGTCATAATGTCGGTTCATTATTACGTATTTGGTACCACAGCTAGAGCATGTCTCCAATACTAATGAATATAGGAGCCTGAAAATCGTTTCAATTCGTCTCATTGCTGGTATATCTATAACAATCTATCGAATTTTTACCAAATTTATCAATTTAGAGGCGTCATAATGTCGGTTCATTATTACGTATTTGGTACCACAGCTAGAGCATGTCTCCAATACTAATGAATATAGGAGCCTGAAAATCGTTTCAATTCGTCTCATTGCTGGTATATCTATAACAATCTATCGAATTTTTACCAAATTTATCAATTTAGAGGCGTCATAATGTCGGTTCATTATTACGTATTTGGTACCACAGCTAGAGCATGTCTCCAATACTAATGAATATAGGAGCCTGAAAATCGTTTCAATTCGTCTCATTGCTGGTATATCTATAACAATCTATCGAATTTTTACCAAATTTATCAATTTAGAGGCGTCATAATGTCGGTTCATTATTACGTATTTGGTACCACAGCTAGAGCATGTCTCCAATACTAATGAATATAGGAGCCTGAAAATCGTTTCAATTCGTCTCATTGCTGGTATATCTATAACAATCTATCGAATTTTTACCAAATTTATCAATTTAGAGGCGTCATAATGTCGGTTCATTATTACGTATTTGGTACCACAGCTAGAGCATGTCTCCAATACTAATGAATATAGGAGCCTGAAAATCGTTTCAATTCGTCTCATTGCTGGTATATCTATAACAATCTATCGAATTTTTACCAAATTTATCAATTTAGAGGCGTCATAATGTCGGTTCATTATTACGTATTTGGTACCACAGCTAGAGCATGTCTCCAATACTAATGAATATAGGAGCCTGAAAATCGTTTCAATTCGTCTCATTGCTGGTATATCTATAACAATCTATCGAATTTTTACCAAATTTATCAATTTAGAGGCGTCATAATGTCGGTTCATTATTACGTATTTGGTACCACAGCTAGAGCATGTCTCCAATACTAATGAATATAGGAGCCTGAAAATCGTTTCAATTCGTCTCATTGCTGGTATATCTATAACAATCTATCGAATTTTTACCAAATTTATCAATTTAGAGGCGTCATAATGTCGGTTCATTATTACGTATTTGGTACCACAGCTAGAGCATGTCTCCAATACTAATGAATATAGGAGCCTGAAAATCGTTTCAATTCGTCTCATTGCTGGTATATCTATAACAATCTATCGAATTTTTACCAAATTTATCAATTTAGAGGCGTCATAATGTCGGTTCATTATTACGTATTTGGTACCACAGCTAGAGCATGTCTCCAATACTAATGAATATAGGAGCCTGAAAATCGTTTCAATTCGTCTCATTGCTGGTATATCTATAACAATCTATCGAATTTTTACCAAATTTATCAATTTAGAGGCGTCATAATGTCGGTTCATTATTACGTATTTGGTACCACAGCTAGAGCATGTCTCCAATACTAATGAATATAGGAGCCTGAAAATCGTTTCAATTCGTCTCATTGCTGGTATATCTATAACAATCTATCGAATTTTTACCAAATTTATCAATTTAGAGGCGTCATAATGTCGGTTCATTATTACGTATTTGGTACCACAGCTAGAGCATGTCTCCAATACTAATGAATATAGGAGCCTGAAAATCGTTTCAATTCGTCTCATTGCTGGTATATCTATAACAATCTATCGAATTTTTACCAAATTTATCAATTTAGAGGCGTCATAATGTCGGTTCATTATTACGTATTTGGTACCACAGCTAGAGCATGTCTCCAATACTAATGAATATAGGAGCCTGAAAATCGTTTCAATTCGTCTCATTGCTGGTATATCTATAACAATCTATCGAATTTTTACCAAATTTATCAATTTAGAGGCGTCATAATGTCGGTTCATTATTACGTATTTGGTACCACAGCTAGAGCATGTCTCCAATACTAATGAATATAGGAGCCTGAAAATCGTTTCAATTCGTCTCATTGCTGGTATATCTATAACAATCTATCGAATTTTTACTAAATTTATCGAATTTAGAGGCGTCATAATGTCGGTTCATTATTACGTATTTGGTACCACAGCTAGAGCATGTCTCCAATACTAATGAATATAGGAGCCTGAAAATCGTTTCAATTCGTCTCATTGCTGGTATATCTATAACAATCTATCGAATTTTTACCAAATTTATGAATTTAGAGGCGTAATGATGCTGGTTCATTAGTACTATTAGGTACCACAGCTAGAGCATGTCTCCAATACTAATGAATGTAGGAGCCTGAAAATCGTTTCAATTCATCTCGTTGCTGGTATATCTATAACAATCTATCGAATTTTTTACCAAATTTATCAATTAAGAGGCGTCGTAATGTCGGTTCCATTATTACGTATTTGGTACCACAGCTAGAACATGTCTCCAATACTAATGAATATAGGAGCCTGAAAATAGTTTCAATTCGTCTCATTGCTGGTATATCTATAACAATCTATCGAATTTTTACCAAATTTATGAATTTAGAGGCGTAATGATGCTGGTTCATTAGTACCTATTAGGTACCACAGCTAGAGCATGTCTCCAATACTAATGAATATAGGAGACCCTGAAAATCGTTTCAATTCGTCTCATGGCTGGTATATCTATAACAATCTATCGAATTCTTACCAAATTTATGAATTTAGAGGCGTAATGATGCTGGTTCATTAGTACCTATTAGGTACCACAGGCTAGAGCATGTCTCCAATACTAATGAATGTAGGAGCCTGAAAATCGTTTCAATTCCTCTCATTGCTGGTATATCTATAACCATCTATCGAATTTTTACCAAATTTAATCAATTAAGAGGCGTCATAATGTCGGTTCATTATTACGTATTTGGTACCACAGCTAGAGCATGTCTCCAATACTAATGAATATAGGAGCCTGAAAATCGTTTCAATTCGTCTCATTGCTGGTATATCTATAACAATCAATCGAATTTTTACCAATTTATCAATTTAAAGGCGTCATAATGTCGGTTCATTATTACGTATTTGGTACCACAACTAGAACATGTCTCCAATACTAATGAATATAGGAGCCTGAAAATCGTTTCAATTCGTCTCATTGCTGGTATATCTAGACAATCTATCGAATTTTTACCAAATTTATCAATTTAGAGGCGTAATAATGTCGGTTCATTATTACGTATTTTGGTACCACAGCTAGAGCATGTCTCCAATACTAATGAATATAGGAGCATGAAAATCCTTTCAATTCGTCTCATTGCTGGTATATCATAACAATATATCGAATTTTACCAAATTTATCAATCAGAGGCGTCATAATGTCGGTTCATTATTACGTATTTGGTACCACAGTAGAGCATGTCTCCAATACTAATGAATATAGGAGCCTGAAAATCGTTTCAATTCGTCTCATTGCTGGTAATCTATAACAATCTATCGAATTTTTACTAAATTGATGAATTTAGAGGCGTCATAATGTCGGTTCATTATTACGTATTTGGTACCACAGCTAGAGCATGCTCCAATACTAATGAATATAGGAGCCTGAAAATCGTTTTCAATTCGTCTCATTGCTGGTATATCTATAAAATTCTATCGAATTTTTACCAAATTATGAATTTTAGAGGGTAATGATGCTGGTTCATTAGTACCTATTAGGTACCACAGCTAGAGCATGTCTCCAATACTAATGAATGTAGGAGCCTGAAAAATCGTTTCAATTCATCTCATTGCTGGTATATCTATAACAATCTAATCGAATTTTACCAAATTTATCAATTAGAGGCGTCATAATGTCGGTTCATTATTACGTATTTGGTCTACAACAGCTAGAGCATGTCTCCAATACTAATGAATATAGGAGCCTGAAAATCGTTTCAATTCGTCTCATTGCTGGTATATCTATAACAATCTATCGAATTTTTACCAAATTTATCAATTTAGAGGCGTCATAATGTCGGTTCATTATTACGTATTTGGTACCACAGCTAGAACATGTCTCCAATACTAATGAATATAGGAGCTGAAAATCGTTTCAATTCGTCTCATTGCTGGTATATCTATAACAATCTATCGAATTTTTACCAAATTTATGAATTTAGAGGCGTAATGATGCTGGTTCATTAGTACCTATTAGGTACCACAGCTAGAGCATGTCTCCAATACTAATGAATATAGGAGCCTGAAAATCGTTTCAATTCGTCTCATTGCTGGTATATCTATAACAATCT
Organism: Apolygus lucorum; assembly: GCA_009739505.2. Classification (NCBI taxonomy): domain Eukaryota; kingdom Metazoa; phylum Arthropoda; class Insecta; order Hemiptera; family Miridae; genus Apolygus; species Apolygus lucorum. The sequence continues at coordinate 38,554 of WIXP02000018.1, forward strand.
ATCGAATTTTTACCAAATTTATCAATTTAGAGGCGTCATAATGTCGGATCATTATTACGTATTTGGTACCAAAGCTAGAGCATGTCTCCAATACTAATGAATATAGGAGCCTGAAAATCGTTTCAATTCGTCTCATTGCTGGTATATCTATAACCATCTATCGAATTTTTCACCAATTTATGAATTTAGAGGCGTCATAATGTCGGTTCATTATTACGTATTTGGTACCACAGCTAGAGCATGTCTCCAATACTAATGAATATAGGAGCCTGAAATCGTTTCAATTCGTCTCATTGCTGGTATATCTATAACAATCTATCGAATTTTTACCAAATTTATGAATTTAGAGGCGTCATGATGCTGGTTCATTAGTACCTTATTAGGTACCATAGCTAGAGCATGTCTCCAATACTAATGAATATAGGAGCTTGAAAATCGTTTCAATTCGTCCTCATTGCTGGTATATCTATAACAATCTATCGAATTTTTACCAAATTTATCAATTTAGAGGCGTCATAATGTCGGTTCATTATTACGTATTTGGTACCACAGCTAGAGCATGTCTCCAATACTAATGAATATAGGAGCCTGAAAATCGTTTCAATTCGTCTCATGCTGGTATATCTATAACAATCTATCGAATTTTTACCGAATTTATGAATTTAGAGGCGTAATAATGTCGGTTCATTATACGTATTTGGTACACAGCTAGAGCATGTCTCCCAATACTAATGAATATAGGAGCCTGAAAATCGTTTCAATTCGTCTCATTGCTGGTATATCTATAACAATCTATCGAATTTTTACCAAATTTATCAATTAGAGGCGTCATAATGTCGGTTCATTATTACGTATTTGGTACCACAGCTAGAGCATGTCTCCAATACTAATGGAATATAGGAGCCTTGACAATCGTTTCAATTCGTCTCATTGCTGGTATATCTATAACAATCTATCGAATTTTTTACCAAATTTATGATTTAGAGGCGTCATAATGTCGGTTCATTATTACGTATTTGGTACCACAGCTAGAGCATGTCTCCAATACTCATGAATAAGGAGCCTGAAAATCGTTTCAATTCGTCTCATTGCTGGTATATCTATAACAATCTATCGAATTTTTACCAAATTTATCCATTTAGAGGCGTGATGATGCTGGTTCATTAGTACCTATTAGGTACAACAGCTAGAGCATGTCTCCAATACTGATGAATATAGGAGCCTGAAAATCGTTTCAATTCGTCTCATTGCTGGTTATATCTATAACAATCTATCGCATTTTTACCATATTTATCAATTCAGAGGCGTCATAATGTCGGTTCATTATTACTGTATTTGGTACCACAGCTAGAGCATGTCTCCAATACTAATGAATATAGGAGCCTGAAAATCGTTTCAATTCGTCTCATTGCTGGTAATCTATAACAATCTATCGAATTTTTACTAAATTTATGAATTTAGAGGCGTCATAATGTCGGTTCATTATTACGTATTTGGTACCACAGCTAGAGCATGTCTCCAATACTAATGAATATAGGAGCCTGAAAATCTTTTCAATCGTCTCATTGCTGGTATATCTATAAACATCTATCGAATTTTACCAATTTTATGAATTTAGAGGCGTAATGATGCTGGTCATTAGTACCTATTGGGTACCACAGCTAGAGCATGTCTCCCAATACTAATGAATGTAGGAGCCTGAAATCGTTTCAATTCATCTCATTGCTGGTATATCTATAACAATCTATCGAATGTTTACCAAATTTATCAATTAAGAGGGTCATAATGTCGGTCATTATTACGTATTTGGTACCACAGCTAGAGCATGTCTCTAATACTAATGAATATAGGAGCTGAAAATCGTTTCAATTCGTCTCATTGCTGGTATATCTATAACAATCTATCGAATTTTTACCAAATTTATCAATTTAGAGGCGTCATAATGTCGGTTCATTATTACGTATTTGGTACCACAGCTAGAAACATGTCTCCAATACTAATGAATATAGGAGCCTGAAATCGTTTCAATTCGTCTCATTGCTGGTATATCTATAACAATCTATCGAATTTTTACAAATTTATGAATTTAGAGGCGTAACGATGCTGGTTCATTAGTACCAATTAGGTACCACAGCTAGAGCATGTCTCCAATACTAATGAATATAGGAGCCTGAAAATCGTTTCAATTCGTCTCATTGCTGGTATATCTATAACAATCTATCGAATTTTTACCAATTTATCAATTTAGAGGCGTCATAATGTCGGTTCATTATTACGTATTTGGTACCACAGCTAGAGCATGTCTCCAATACTAATGAATATAGGAGCCTGAAATCGTTTCAATTCGTCTCATTGCTGGTATATCTATAACAATCTATCGAATTTTTACCAAATTTATGAATTTAGAGGCGTAATGATGCTCGTTCATTAGTACCTATTAGGTACCACAGGCTAGAGCATGTCTCCAATACTAATGAATATAGGAGCCTGAAAATCGTTTCAATTCGTCTCATTGCTGGTAATCTATAACAATCTATCGAATTTTACCAATTTATGAATTTAGAGGCGTCATAATGTCGGTTCATTCTTACGTATTGGTACCAAAGCTAGAGCATGTCTCCAATACTTATGAATATAGGAGCCTGAAAATCGTTTCAAGTCGTCTCTTGCTGGTATATCTATAACAATCTATCGAATTTTTACCAATTTATGAATTTAGAGGCGTCATAATGTCGGTTCATTATCAGTATTTGGTACCACAGCTAGAGCATGTCTCCAATACTAATGAATATAGGAGCCTGAAAATCGTTTCAATTGTCTCATTGCTGGTATATCTATAACAATCTATCGAATTTTTACCAAATTTATGAATTTAGAGGCGTAATGATGCTGGTTCATTAGTACCTATTAGGTACACAGCTAGAGCATGTCTCCAATACTAATGAATATAGGAGCCTGAAAATCGTTTTCAATTCGTCTCATTGCTGGTATATCTATAAACAATCTATCGAATTTTTACCAACTTTATCAATTTAGAGGCGTAATGATGCTAGGTTCAATATTACGTATTTGGTACCACAGCTAGAGCATGTCTCCAATACTAATGAATATAGGAGCCTGAAAATCGTTTCAATTCGTCTCATTGCTGGTATATCTATAACAATCTATCGAATTTTTACCAAATTTATACAATTTAGAGGCGTCATAATGTCGGTTCATTATACGTATTTGGTACCACAGCTAGAGCATGTCTCCAATACTAATGAATATAGGAGCCTGAAAATCGTTTCAATTCGTCTCATTGCTGGTATATCTATAACAATCTATCGAATTTTTACCAAATTTATGAATTTAGAGGCATATTGATGCTGGTTCATTAGTACCTATTATTTACCACAGCTAGAGCATGTCTCCAATACTAATGAATGTAGGAGCCTGAAAATCGTTTCAATTCGTCTCATTGCTGGTATATCTATAACAATCTCATCGAATTTTTACCAAATTTATCAATTTAGAGGCGTCATAATGTCGGTTCATTATTACGTATTTGGTACCACAGCTAGAGCATGTCTTCCAATACTAATGAATATCGGAGCCTGAAAATCGTTTCATATTCGTCTCATTGCTGGTATATCTAAAACAATCTATCGAATTTTACCAAATTTATCAATTTATAGGCGTCATAATGTCGGTTCATTAGTACGTATTTGTACCAGAGCTAGAGCATGTCTCCAATACTAATGAATATAGGAGCCTGAAAATCGTTTCAATTCGTCTCATTGCTGGTATATCTTTAACAATCATCGAATTTTTACCAAATTTATCAATTTAGAGGCGTCATAATGTCGGTTCATTATTACGTATTTGGTACCACAGCTAGAGCATGTCTCCAATACTAATGAATATAGGAGCCTGAAAATCGTTTCAATTCGTCTCATTGCTGGTATATCTCTAACAATCTATCGAATTTTTACCAAATTTATGCATTAGAGGAGTAATGTGCTGGTTCATTCGTACCTATTAGGTACCACAGCTAGAGCATGTCTCCAATACTAATGAATATAGGAGCCTGAAAATCGTTTCAATTCGTCTCATTGCTGGTATATCTATAACAATCTATCGAATTTTTACCAAATTTATCAGTTTAAGGCGTCATAAGTCGGTTCATTATTACGTATTTGGTACCACAGCTAGAGCATGTCTCCAATACTAATGAATATAGGAGCCTGAAAATCGTTTCAATCGTGCTCATTGCTGGTATATCTATAACGAATCTATCGAATTTTTACCAAATTATGAATTTAGAGGCGTAATTGATGCTGGTTCAATTAGTACCTATTAGGTACCACAGCTAGAGCATGTCTCCAATACTAATGAATATAGGAGCCTGAAAATCGTTTCAATTCGTCTCATTGCTGGTATATCTATAACAAATCTATCGAATTTTTACCCAATTTATCAATTTAGAGGCGTAATGATGCTGGTTCATTAGTTACCCTATTAGGTACCACAGCTAGAGCATGTCTCCAATACTAATGAATGTAGGAGCCTGAAAACTCGTTTCAATTCGTCTCATTGCTGGGTATATCTATACAATCTATCGAATTTTTACCAAATTTATCAGTTTAAAGGCGTCATAATGTCGTTCATTATACGTATTTGGTACCAACAGCTAGAGCATGTCTCCAATACTAATGAATATAGGAGCCTGAAAATCTGTTTCAATCGTCTCATTGCTGGTAATCTATAACAATCTCTCGATTTTTACCAAATTTATGAATTTAGAGGCGTAATGATGCTGGTTCATTAGTACCTATTAGGTACCACCGCTAGAGCATGTCTCCAATACTAATGAATATAGGAGCCTGAAAATCGTTTCAATTCGTCTCATTGCTGGTATATCTATAACAATCTATCGAATTTATACCAAATTCTATCAATTTAGAGGCGTCATAATGTCGGTTCATTATTACGTATTTGGTACCACAGCTAGAGCATGTCTCCAATACTAATGAATATAGGAGCCTGAAAATCGTTTCAATGGGGTGTGCGCCCCTATTTT